>JAEQBH010000153.1:0-250576 GCA_016808115.1 Tetrastigma voinierianum
TGAAAAATATAAAAAAAAGTAAATATAATCAAATTCTTAAAATTTTATATATTTTTAAATTTTTTCGTTTATATAACATAGAAAATAAATAAAATGGGAGTTTGAATAAAGATATATAATTTAATTTATCAAATTTAAACATATTTATTTTCCACAAAATTTTCTTTCTTTCCATTTCTCTATATTTTCTCAAATTTTATTTCCTTCACTTCTTTATTTTTTTTCTTAGTACTTTGTGGGCTCAAATGGAGTCTAAGTTCTAATTTGTTATGGAGTTTTTTTAAACTATTTTTTGTTTACAAAACAAGGAAAACACAAAAACAAAAAATGGAATAATTATTTAATTCCTTGTTTTTGAAAAATTGTTCTTGAGAATACTTTTGCAAGAATATTTTTAAAGCACAAAAACATTATTTTGATGTTTTCTAAAAACTGTTCTTATCCTCTTAATCTAGTATTTTATGTGTTTTTTGGAATTTTTAGAACAGTGAAAAACTGATGATCAAATGTTTTGTTTTAAAAAATAAGAACCAAACATGCAATTATGTATTGAGTGAGGTTGGGTCTCAACCTTGCTTTTGTTGTCACTGCGGAAACGGTGGATAGTCATAGCCAGGAGGGCATCTCCGGCAAGGGTGATAACGTGGATATGGAAGTCCATAGTCATCGATAATCCTCGGTAACAGTAATGATGAGGGGGCGGTGCCGTAAAGGCAGGCTAGGTGTGTGGTGGAACCGGGGTATGGTGGCGGTGGTGCCACTGTTGAGCCGCACTTGGGAGGAGGGGGAGGAGGCGGAGACGGTGGTGGTGATTTGCGTCGGGGGGGTAGTAGCTCATAATCACAACGAAATCGACGTGCTAAGGTGTATGGGGGAAAGCTGAGAGAAACAACAAAATTTAGGTAAGAGAGTAAAACATAAACGGTAGTGTTTCAATGGGAGATTTCCCTTTCTTCCTTCCCATCTTATCTACTATAAGAAAACTCCAGGTGGTGCTTCCTACTCCTTCCTTGCCATTTACCACCTCTTTCTTTTATATTCACTTTATTGGGAAGCAATACACGTGTCCACTATTATTACTTTTAAGGCATTATGGGTTTTTTTTTCTTTTTTCTTTTCTCTTGACTTTAAAGCAATTTGGTTTTTTTTTTTTATGACTTATTATTGAAATTTTTAATTTTTTAGCTGAATAATAAAAAGCCAAAATATATGACTTATGGTTCATGCTAATCAAATAAAAATATATGTATTTTAAAATTTTAGTTTAAAATTTATTGTCTCATAATTTAGATAAAAATTAAAATATTGATTTTTTTTTATAAAAATAAACAACTAAATACTTAATCATATTGCAAGGTTAAAAACAAAAAATTATATTTAGCATTGGCAAAACAAATTAATATCACCTTAGACTTGTGTCACAAGCCAGGTAAATACTTTAATTAAGACTTATTTTATAAGAAATTTTGTCAGAGATATGAGTTTATCATAAATACTTTATTCAATAAGCTATTGGTGTTTGAATGCATTACTACACAAGCACTTATAACAGTTGAAATTACTAAAAATATCATTATAAGCTCTTATAAAATTGAAGTGTTTGAATAAATAAGCATTTTATCATAATTAAAAAAAAATCAAAGAACTAAAGAACTAAAAATTAATATTATATATATCGGTGGAACTGATAAAAAATTAAAATAAAGTAAAGATTCACTATATAATAAAATATTTATTATTAAAATGTAATATTTAGTATAAAAATAGCTAATTAACCATTATCTCTTCTTCATTTTTGTTTCATATATGCATCAAAGAGGTTATAAAAAACTAAAATATTCTAACCTTTTTTCTTTATTAAAATACTTGGGACTCTTTTTTATAACCTGGGAATTACGCACTACGAACTCATACTTATTTAAGACGTATTATACACAGTGCCTCTGTATCTCTTTTTTATAATGGTACTACAGACTTTTTAAGTCGGGATGACACTTCACTTTAATGTAAATAAAAAATTATATATTTCTATTATATCGGTCTAGTTTTGCTGAATAAAATACAATAAAATAAAGAATATCAAACATCACTAAAGCTTCCCATCATCACAAACATTTCCAAACAAAAAAACATCATTAACGCTTTCTATCAAAATTCTCATTCCAAAACAAACTCGAACACTCATGGATATGTATCAAATTCTAAATCAAAAAACTAATCAATAATATCAATTTTACCATCATTATAGAATTTTTTTCTATTTTTTAATTATATAGAAATTGTTTTCCTATTTTTTACATAATTCTTTTTCAAAAATTTTACCTATTTTTTACATAAATTTTTTGGAATTTTTTTTCATTTTTTAACATTTTTTTTTAATTTTTTACCTATTTTTTACATAATTGTTAGGAATTTGTTTTAAAAAATTTCATTAATTTTTAGAATTTTTCCCTATTTTTACATAATTTTTCTATAAATATACATTTTTAAAATAATTTTAGAATTTTTTTCTATTTTCTATCATTTTACATAATTTGTCAAAAGAACAATTTATCATTAAGATTATCAATTTTTTAGGCTTTCAGATAAGTTTTTTTATAAGCTTTCACGGCTTATCAATAAGTTAAATCGTTTATATGGATCATGTTCATTTTTATGCTTCCAAACACTTATAATTTTTATCAAAGATACTTATGTGAGAAGATAAGTTAAATAAGTTATAAATAAGCTCTCTCAAACACACCATTATTATTGATCTAAAGTACAAGTAATCAAAAAAATTAATGACATGCTTAGTGTTTCTTAAACTCAAAAATAACTACATGTACTTGAGACTTGACTCCAAGGGAATGATGAATGTGAACGGTCCTTTTTAAAAATTTAAAGTACTACAACTTAGCTGCTAAGGTTTTTACTATACAAAATTAAAAATGCAATCGAACCAATTTTGAAATATAAAATGCTTTGATCTGCTTATAGATAATAACATGATTTAAAACCTAATAAAATAGAAAATAATTTTAAATTTTAATATTAAAATATAAAAATAAAAATAATATATTTAATGTTATAAAAATCCATAAATTTCTCCAATCTTTTATTAATAAATTTAAAATAGAATTATCAAAAATAATTATCTATAAAGTTAAAATTAAAATTAACTGAATTAATTTCTATTCTTAATAAATAATTTTTTAGAAAATGAAAAACATAAATATACATAAAAAAAAAAGATATTTAAGAAAATTAATTTTGAAGATTTATCCAGATCTACCAATATCAAGGATAAATAACATAAAAGTTTTTTAAGAGTTTTTCAAATCTTTAAAATAACTTTAACATAAAAAATTTTTAAGAGTTTTTCAAAATTTTAAAATAACATAAAAGTTTAAAAGACTGTAATAGGAAAATTCATACCTCATTAAATTTTGAGAGTTGTAAAAACTAAACCTAAAAAATAGAATAAAAGATTAAAAGATAGCATTTATTATTGGTTCTTTTTTTATATTTTGAAATAAAACTACCAAATGAACTGCAATTTTGGTTTTAAATTTTAAACCAAATTTTTAAAAAAAATTAATATTTTAAAATCGGGTCAAACTCAATTCAATTTAATCGGTTTTATGCACTAATCTCCGACATAAAAAAACCTATACGTACTTTAAAGAACAAAAATCTACAAAAATAGATTAACATTTTTCCAGTTTTTTTTTTTCTAAACATAATTTAAGGTTGCATTTAATTTGGTTCCCATAATGTTAAGAAAAATTTTTTTTTTTTAAATCAGTGAATTAAGGATCTCAAATAACATTAAATATAATTAAAATCAGTTAAAACTTATTTCTTTTTTCTATAATCTAACCTCATATTTTTAAGTTAAGATAAATGAAATGAGTTTGCAGTAAGTACTAAATAAAAATAATATATCAGATTTAGTTTTTTTTTTTTTTTTCTTCCCCTTTAATTTTTTTTCACTATTTTCTTTTCCATTCATTTCCTCATACAATTTTAGGAATCAAAACATAGCTTCTGAGTTCTTGTTTAGCTTATAAATTAAATAAAATAATTTATTATTAAAGAAATACACGTAACTTCCTCAGTTTGTGATTCTTGTTTGGGGGAGAGCCTTATCCTATTGAAAAGGTGTGGTCTGAGTTTCTAGAAAATTGGATGCGCAAATAAGTCTTCCACGAGACAAGAATTTCAACATCCTCATTATACGTTCAAAGTTGCAACTCATCTAGCAAAGGACACACAAAAAAATATTAAATAAAAAGAATCTTGGAAAAAAGAAAATAAAAAAATTATTGTTCTTTCACTATTTTATTTAAATGTCTAATTAATCAAATCTCTCCAAAGGAATTAACACAACGAAGCTCTGGTCAGATTTAAATATTAATTATTATTATTATTATTTTCATTATATCACTTGTGTCATTGGTTGATAATGTTTTTGGTTATTTTATTTAAAAATTATTTCTATATTGAGTAAAATCAAATATATGGGCTGATATATTAAATAAAATGTGAATATAGATACAAATAAATGTGAATCTATAGGATATCAAATAAAGAAATAAATTAAAGTGATTAATTTAAGTTTGATGCCTTAATATAATATGCTGTGGCCATTAATGCGGGTATAGACAAAACTGCACTATATTTTTACGATAGTTAAATAAAAATTACTTAATAATGATCGTTTATAAAACGTATTAATTAATTGCTTATAAATATGAGTCATGTCCCCGTGACTACACGACGATTTTCACCCTTCTTATTCCCATCAATGTATATAAATTATTGCATTTAAACCTAACGTAGATCCCAAGATCATAAAAGTCTTCAAACTCATATTCAAATATTTCAATATTTGTTATGGATTCAAAACACCTCCACAAATCAGATTTTGATTCTCAATATCCAATACGAACGTCTTCGCTTGTACGACTACGTTTTCACATAATGATTTTTAATCTCATATGTGGTATCAGAGCGCTTTCATGTTGAATTGTTGAGAATAAGTTAGAAAAATATTTTTTCTTTTAGAGCCGAAAATATTTTTTTTCTTCCCTTTATCCCAACTGCAAATGATCCAGCACAGATTAATGTCCCTAAAGGACAATTAGCAAATAAGTCTTAAATGTTCGGAGCGTGGAGACCTATCGGTTCAAATGATGTAACTCCCCTAAGCAGAGAACACAAACGAAAGACGACACCCCCTGAAGGATTAATGTCCCTTAAGGACAATTAGCAAATGAGTCTTAAATACGCCTGAAGCATGAGAGACCTATTGGTTCAAATGATGTAACTTCCCGGAAGAGGAGAATACAAATGAGCATTGATACCCCTAAAGAAATTTATTTAAGCTGGTCATTTTTAAATATAAAACATGTTATTGTTACAAGGTATTCATCAAAATTTTACATTCAAATATAGGTGTTTAAATATATATTTTGAGATAAGTTAATTAATATTTCACCAAAGTGACCACTTTTGTGAAAATTAATTTTATTTCAAAATATGACAAGATTATGTGCATGTAACTTATGTGAATATCAATCGGTCCAAAGGAAAATTAATATTTAACAGAATTGCATGTACACCTGTGGTAATAAACGCGTGATAATTATTTTGTTTTACATATGAATAATAAATTGGCCCAAAGGAAGATTTATTATTTGATATGTTCTTATTTTCGCATTTGACATTGCCAATTCAAGATATCACTAACAGTTAATATTTTATCCTAAGATAAAATATTAATAGAGTGTTCGATATCTCAGATGGGTTTGCCTTTATTTGAATTTATTTTTGGTTTTCAGTCTATGTATTTGTTTCTACTTAATTATTGTTCTCTCGATTCAATGATATTCCCGCTACTAACATTAATGGCAACATTAATTCTATTCCCATGCTAAATGGCACAAACTTCAAGACATGGTATGAGAACCTCCAAATAGTTCTTAGTGTCATGGATCCGGGACCTTGCATGGGCTTCTTCTCCTACACTTTTATCGTTGAAAGTTCCTCTGACAAGAGTGATATTAAAAGTGCGAGGTTTCAAACCGCATGTGTTTGATGATCATTAAGAAGGTCATTCCGTACATTTAAAGTACACAATATCCGAAACGATAAAGACGGCCAAAGAGTTCCAAGAAGAAATTAAGAATAAATTACAAGAATTAAAAGTCCGAAATAAGTATTACTTTTGGAAAATCTCATCTCAATGAGATATAAAGGTAATGGGAACATTAGGGAGTATATTTTTGAAATGTTCATCTTATCAAATTTAAGAGCACATAAACTTAATCTCTCTAAGGATTTGCCAGCATTTGGTTCTATTATCTCTTCCACACAATTCGCCAATTTGGGGTGAGCTACGATCGCCAAAAGGAGACTGGTCTCTTAATGAGCTCATCTCATATCAGGTGCAAGAAGAGGAAAGGTTGGAAGGATTTAAAAGATAGAAAGTGCTCATTTGACTGTAATTCCAAGGGGATAAAGCGGAAGAAAAGAAATAAGGGATAAAGGTTTTCTGTGTGCTGTTCCATATCAAAAAACAACATAAAGAAAAAAAGGTTGATGGTTGTTTCTTCGTGGAGTCATGAGACATAAGAAGAAGCATGTAATAACTATCATGCTGGCATGCAAAGAAAGGTACACTTCTTAATCTAGCCTGCCTTCGATATTAATTTGACCTTGGTACCTAAACACACTTGGTAGATAGATTCTAAGGCAACCACTCACATCAAGCAGTCCATGCAGGTTGCCTCGAGTTGCAGAAGCCAACCGATGGTGAAAGATACATCTTTGTAGGCGATGGCAAGAAGGTCGGTTTAGGCACTGGGATATTTAGGTTATTATTAAAGTCTCGATACTTATTTGATTTGAATGAGACATTTGTTTGCACTGGGCCCTTTCGACGAAATTTGGTTTCATTTATGTATTGACAAATTCGTTATTCTTGTTCTTTTGAAAATAATAAATTTAGTCTTTTTCGTAATTCAAATTTGGTTGGTAATCGGTTCTTTATCTTATGTCTATAACCTTTATATGTTCGATATAGCGCTCTATATATTATGAAACCTGCAATTAAGTATTCGAGGTGTTAAAAAGAAAATTAACCAATGAGAATTCTTCTCATCATTATGGCATAAGAGATTAGGTCACATTCGAAAGGAGAATTGAAAGGCTCAGGGGTCGTGACAGGATTCTAGATTCCCTTGATTTTGCAGATTTTGAAATTTTCACAAATTGCATAAAGGGAAAACAAACAAACACGAGGAGATTTGGTGCCAACAAAGGCTACATATGTCTTAGAACTGATACATACAGATATTTGTAGGCAATTTCCTACGGTTTCATGGAATGGCCAACAATATTTTATCACGTTTATAAACGATTTTTCACAAGCATGGCTACTCTATCTCATTCATGAAAAGTCCCAACTGAATGGAAGTGTTCAAATCGTTCAAAGTTGAAGTTGAAAATCAACTCAACAAAAGGATTAAAAATGTCAGATCTGATCGTGGTGGTGAATTCTATGGTAAGTATGATGGTTTAGGTGAACAACGTCCGGGACCATTTTCTAAATTCCTAGAGGAGTGTGGTATCATCCTGACAAGACACCGCTGTGCTCCTCCAAGCATGAATGGTGTTGCCGAAAGGCGAACAAAACGGCCAAAGACATGCTTAGGAAGTATGATTAGTCATTCTAACTCTTTCCAAAATCACTCAAAGGGAAGCATTAAAGATTGCAAATATATCCATCAGAAGTACCAACTACAAAGCAAATCGCTAAACCCCTTATAAACCTTGACTGCAAGCATTTGAATCTAGTTGCACCACACATTTAGTGGGATGTCTAGTCAAGCAAAGGCCTTACAGCCATGAAAAGAAATTTGATCTAAGAACTAGTTGATATTTTATTGATACTCAAAGATCCAGGGTTACAAATTCTATGATCCTAGTACTAAATCAATTTTTGAGACGAAACGCCGGGTCTTTAAGGATGCTTGAGCTGAATGTAAGATAAGGATAGTGGATTTTGTTTTTAAAGAGGAATATGTCGATATTCCCACAAATGTTATCGACATTGATCGTGCCCGGCACTACATTATTCAAGAAGCATATCCAAATCAAAACAATATCCAAGAACCTCCCATTCCAAAAGAACAAACTCTACCTCCTCCAAAACCTACACCATTAAGGAGATCCACTAGAGAAAGGAGAAGTGCAGTGCCAGATGATTACATTGTATTTCTTCAACAACATGAGTTTGACATTGGTGCGGTGGAAGATGATCCAATCAACTTCCACCAAGCCCTGGAAAGTTCTAAATCTCAAGAGTAGATTTATGTCATGAATGAGGAGATAAAGTCCATGAAAGACAATGACGTTTGGGATTCAGCCCCATTACTCCGAAGGTGTGAAACCCATTGGTCAGAAAATGGATATTTAAAACCAAGAGGGCTTCAAAGGTGATGTGAGATACAAAGCCTGCCTTGTCGCTAAAGGTTGCGCACAAAAAGAAGGCATCGATTATAAAGAGACTTTCTCTCCTGTTTCATCAAAAGACTCTTTAGGACAATAATGGCACTTTCAGGGCACACTTTGACTCGAGCTTCATCATATGGATGGTAAGACTACATTTTCAATGGTGACATTGATGAAACAATCTATATGGTGCAAATCCGTAAAAATTTTGTGGGCTCTGAGATACAAAGAAGATGGTTTGTAAGCTAAAGAAATCCATCTATGGGCTTGGCAAGTTTTCTCACTGTATTACAAGTTTCATCGTTTAATATTCGCTCTAAGCCAGGGGATGAATATGGTCGATGATTGTATATACCATAAGTTCAACGGGAGTAAGCATATTTTACTTGGTTTTATATGTTGATGACATATTGCTTTCATGGATCAACGATATAGGCATGTTGCATGAAACCAAGAGATTTCATCAAAGAAATTTGAGATGAAAGATCTGCGGATGCTTCTTTTCAGGTTAGGTATACGCATACACCGGATCGCTCTCGTGGTATACTTGGTTTATCACAAAAGAGTTATATCAGAAAAATTCTTAAAAGGTTTGGCATGCAGCGATTGCAAACTGTGTGACACTTCGGTGGGCTAAGGGAGACAAATTTAGTCTCAATCAATGCCCTAAGAATAATTTTGAGATTCAGGAGATGCAATGTATTCCCTATGCTGGCCAAGAATGGTCCGACAGATGCTTTGGGCATGACGCGTCGCAGATCGCGCACATTATCGCATCGCGTATACTTAAGCAATCCCCGAAAATGATCATCGATAGCAATTGCCGAGTCATGAGGTAATTTACGCCGACGCCCAAACCCGAGGGTCCGTTGACCACCACAACCCGAAACACTCGTGGAACGCCTAAAGGACCCGACATTTCACGAAAATCGGGCACGCCTCCTTTCAGATTTTAGCTCCACCCAACAATACAAACCCGCATATACCTGTCCCAAACAAAGGCAATATATCCACATCCAATCATTAATAGCACACGGCCACTCGCCCCACAAACGACACTCATAATACATGTACTAACTATGAATCCAACTATATACTCAAATAGTTATAAGAGTTACAATATTTTCACTTTATACAATACATATATTAAAATTAGACATTTCCAATACATGTATATCATCAACCAAAGCCACAACCCGACTCTTCTTCTAATCCTCAATCCCTAGGGACGAAGTCGTCCCTCGCACGCTCCAAGAAGGGACCGCCCTAAGTGGGCTACTCTCCACCTAAGTGCGCAGAATGTTCCAAAATAAATATACATTCAAGCAAATGCATGATCCTACTTGAATGTCTACATGACCAACCTTCCGGGATCCCGAGTCCTCATCGACGCCTCTCTCACACTCGCCTTAAGCCTCGTATGAGAATTATTGTTTTGTTAGTGGACAACCCTCCGATATATATATCAATCAGCGCCTCGACGATTGATATATTATTTGCTCGCGACTACCCTCCGATGAGTATCAATCATTGCCTCCGACGATTGATATTTTTAATTTGACTACCCTCCAATAATTAATATTTTAGACAACCCTCCGAACCATTTTCTATATCATCTCATGCACTCACTCCTATAGCTGTCCTAGTATGTTCCAAAGGCATATGGAATGATGTATGTCAATTCCAATACGCCTAATCACATGCAAATATATAAACATGCACATATCCACATAATATCCAATCACACAATCATGTCATGTAATTATCATTTCAAACATCAAAATTAGCTCATTTTGGCTAATAATCAAATACGAGCAATTCAACTTGAATCACTCGACCAAACACATTATTTCACAAAAATTATTTTGTGAACACATTTTCGGACAGGAAACCTCTAAGCACATTATTCCCAAAAATCACAATCATCGGTTCACCCAGGAACTCCGCATTTCTCCGCCATTTCCGCCTCACCCAATCAATACATGATTTATTATGCAAAAGCACAATTGACACCCCAACCAGCCGTGCGCCACGCATCGCTACTCTTGGTTTCAAAATTCATATCAATCTCGGTCCTGTCTGGGACCGATCAAACGACTCCCCACGGCCCTCATTCTACTCCAAACATCTCGTAAAGCACTTAAAGAACGAATAAACCCAAATAGGTAGAAACCCCTACCTCTCGAGTTTGAGGAAACTCCTAAATCCGAGACTCCATGCGGCCCTCTCCGTCGCAGAGCAAACTTTCCTTCTTGTCCCGAAGACCGCCGACTACCGAATCACACATTCTGTAGAGAAGTCTCTCTCTCTCTAAAAAAACTCAAAACCCCACCGCTGTCGCCCCCCGCCTCCTCTGCTCCAGCACTGTTCTCTTTTCCTTAAGAGATTTATTAATCGTTCATTTCGCATTATCCTTATTTAAACAATTTCTAAAATGACCATTATATCCTTCTTTTCCCAGTTTTGACATTCGCATTGTCTCTACTTAATTATTTTATCATTTCCTCTACTCATGCCACTTCTACGATATTACGAGTACATGTTATATGTGACTTTCATCGCATCGAAAATAGTTTTACGACACCCGAAACGCGATGCCTCGAAAAACGTGTAAATTCCGACTGTCTCGGAATTCAACGAAATTTTATGTGCTAGCTAGATTTCGCGAGACGATTCCAACGGTGAAGTTCGTTTTGTCATCCGAGATCTAGAGAATAAATTACGAATTTTTAACCGAAATTACAATTTTGTAACCGAAATTACGATTTTGCCATTTTTCCATAAATTGGAATTTCTCGGGTCTTACACTTACAGAGGACAAAAGACTACATGCTCACTTATCGAAAGTCATATCAGTTAGAGATCATTGGATATTCTAACTTCGATTTTCCTAGATGTCGAGATAGCATGAAATTTACTTCAAAGAGTATCAACTTCATCTGATGCTATATCTAGAAGAGTGTTAATACTATCAGAGCTTTCCCCATGGCATTTAAAAGTTTGTAGCTTGTTATGAGGCATCCAATCATGGAATATGGTTGTGAAATTTTGTCACGGGGCTGCGTATTTTGGATGGCATTGAAAGACCACTTAAGTTATTTTGTGACAATAAATCAACAGAACTGTATTTCAACAACAACAGGAGTTCGACGAAGTCAAAATTTATAGACATCAAATTCCTAGTTGTCAAAGAAAGGGTTCATAGTGGACTTATATCTATTGAGCACATTGGGACAAACTCCATGATCGCATCCACCGACTAAGGGATTACCACCTATGTCTTTCATGAGCACACCGCCTATACGGGTGTGGTTTCTCTGCGATATGTCGCTTTAAAGGGAGTTTGTATTTTGGATGCTTTATTTATAGATACATTTGTTATGGATATTATGGATTTTAAGGTTATTTACTATAGTAAAGTATTTAGTTTTCATTCACTCTGATTTTGTATGGTTTGATCTCACTAAGGTTTAAGGAGGACCAGTTGGAAATAAGCATGTTCAGATCACATTGCATGAAATTTCCATGCTACACATCCACACTTCATCTTTGTCATTAGTTGCATTGATATATGTGATCATTGATGGGTCTAGTTACGAAATATGTAATGATGACGTTCGTTCTATATTGGTGGTTAATGGACAAAATTGTTAAATGAGGCAAAGCTCTTGATAGCAAAACTCATGAGCTCATAAAGTATGTTAATTCATGTTTATAAAGTTACATATATAGCCAAAGTGAGATTGTTGGAGTAAAATCAATATATGGTCGACATTAAATAAATGTGAATTATAGGCTATCAACAGTTAGGCTAATTAAAGTGATTAATTTAAGTTTTGAGGCCTTAATTAATATATTATAAAGTGTGGGCATTAATGTGTAGAGACAAACGTAATTTCTATTTTTATGATGGGTTAAAATAGAAATTACGAACATACGTGACTATTCATAAACAAAAGCGATTGTTTACGAACAAACATGACTGTTCGTAAACAAACACGATTGTTTATAAATAGGGGTCATGGTCCTCAGATCACACTATGATTTTTAATTCTTCTTATTCCCATTGTCAGAGATAAATATTAGACAGCAAACTAGTGTAGATCTGGAAGATTATAAAAAGTTCTCAGACTCATATTCAATAGCTAATATTTTGTTAGCGGATTCCTGCATAATGCTTTCCACAAATCCAAGATTTGATTCTTGATGATTCAATATGAATGTTCTTTTTTGTGTGATGTTTTCACATAATAATTTTTAATCTCACAAAATTAGTTTTCCTAAAGATGTTAATAATATTTTTATAATACTGGGTGAGGAAAAGATTATGGAATGTACATGAAAACAAAATCGGTACCAGGTAATCAACTTGGGTTGTAAGAAAGGAAACGGAAGAAATAGTAGCAAAATATGCAATGTTTCGAGATTGGGTTCTAAAATATGTTAATATTAATATATGAAAAAAGGGATACCTTTGATATGTTCGGTAAGCTTGACACAAAATTTAAGAAAAGATAATTTACAGATATAACTGTGTGATCTTGGACATAGTTTCTAGTCTTAGTACTGTGTTGTAGTTTGGACTTTAGTGCAGTGAGTCCAAACTCTCTTTTAGGACAAAGTGTGTGAAGAACATATGTAATAAAGAGGTGTCTACACTATTTTTATGCAATAAAACTACTTATGTCCGCTGGGTTGTGTTTGAATGTATGGATTTCCATTGATCGAATTCAATGTTACAATTAGTATTATGTCGTATGTCTCTCTCTACCCATGACCTTTCTTTAACCCAATAACTCATACTGGAATTCAGAATAAACTCCAATCATTTCCCTCTCCACAGTATCCCATACATACTCACATAACATTGATAAGATGAAGAAAATGGTGCATCATCCTTCACACAAGGTAAAAGGCCTTTAACATGCAATACCCAATCGAGTATATGGCACTTTGCAAATTCTCTTCAACAAGTCCAGATTTCATTTATTCTTCTCGCCCTGCCTCAAATTCATGATGAGCAAGTTCTACACCCTTGAAGTCTTGAAAGTTTTGATATATAACGTTGAATCATTATTTTAATATGACTCTACACATTACCTTTTATTTTTTTAACTTTCCTTTAAGCTATCCTAAGGGAATATGGAGACTTGGTGCCCAAGTATTCTCTTTAGATTTAGAAACCTGATATGTTTTCAATTATAGTTTGATAGCTTTGGAAGATCGGATCCTCTTGACTTGATCGTTATCTTACTTAATAGAGGAATCCTAGGCCTATCGATATCTTGCTCCTCTACTACCTTGGCCTCCAAGGTTCCAAACCTAACTTGCTTCCTACGAAAGCTCTAACCGTAGTCCGGACTCTCCAAGACTGGCACGTTCCTTTGTTGTAAAGCTACCTTAATCCGAACTACATCCTAGTTCTTACAAGGACTTCATGTTTAAAACATCAAATCTTTATGAATATTGATCTCTAAAGTGGCTATCTTCTTGTAAAACATTAGAGACGAAGATGTTGACAATCTTAAACCTAACAATAATTACCCTTTATCTTTACATATGTATTTATGAATTTAAAAATTAAAAAATAAAATTCTATTACCTCACTTTGATTTCACAAATGAAAAATCCTCCGCAAACATGCCTGCATGCCTCTCTAGTATGGTGTTCGAAAAATAGAATTTTTGAGACTGAAAAAAACAAATGAAAAAAAAGGAAAAATGTCTTTTGTAACGATCCAACTCAATCGTATAGATATTATGTTACATCAAGGCCTCACGACTTTAAAACGCCACATGACTAGGTTCAAAGGGGCTCATACATATATAGTCCCAAAAACTTTATCTCCTATCTAATGTGGAATGTGACAAACACCCCACACGCATGCATAACATCCTCATAAGGCCACATAGATTGCAATGCCAAATTGACAAACATTCGTGTCACACCCCAATTTTTTTTTCAATTATTGAACTTTTATTATCCACAAAGTAAGGAAACCATTGTTGTGTTTAGGTGTTATGGCATGCCATCGATAGGAATGAGAACTCATGATGTCACGTATATAATCATACATTCATAAACTTATAGAACTCTTGTAAACATTATATTACACAAAAATAGTCTTTTAGTATTGCCAAAGTCTTACTTATGGATAGTTCCATACCAACAAGGGTACAAAATGAGTGTTAATTGGCGCTTTCCAAAATGACTATCATACAAGGCATAAGCCTCAAAATGATCTCATAAAAAAACATCAATCTATAAAGATACAAAGCTCACTTAGCCACCCTTGTCACACCTTTCAAGATCTAAAAATGTTGGGAGGAATAGGTGAGTTCACAACTCAGAGGAAACTTTATGTGCATACTATGCATAAATATGAATTAAATATATGACATGATGCATATCAACATGATTAATCATTTAATAAATACACAATAACAATTGATATGCATGCATATTACAAAGAATTTCATCTCTGTTTCTCTCAAGTCTCCCTCATATACAAATTGTCATATCTGCACCATCGGAGATATTATTCATCGATGCTCCAAATAATACTCAGACGTCCCGTAATTACTTGACTCATACCCAAGGGTAGCAAAAACCATATCTTTATATGATGTAGGTGTGACTCTCCACATAATAAACTCAAGGATGTGCTAACCCCTCGTGTCTTTGTGATTCATGCACCCCAAGGGTAGGGACCAACCTCGTGGTCTTTAGGGGACTAGCACTCAGTAAGGTGACTAACTCCTCTTTCATACTACACCCATACTAGGTGTCTTCCGAGGGATTTAGGGACTTTCATCTAAGGACCCACGGTCCCACATAAACAAGTAACATGTGATGATCTGCATATCTCAAAATATTACCCGATAGTAACTATGTTTTATCATCAGGTTCCATCAAGCCAACCAATCTCAGAACCTACCTCACATTATAGCCCATGTCCATCATAGAAGTTAGAGCTCTCCAAGAATTCCATCTTATTACAATGTTCAAATCACTCAAACCAAGGCAATAAGGCAACAAAAAATATAGTGCATTTTTACCAACACATGTCAAGCATAAATTAAAACATATATTTCATGCAAAGACAACATAGATAGGTACTAGAATGGTATAAAATTCCCTACCGCACTTTGTTTTAGCCCTTGAAAGTCCTCTATGTAGAAAATCCCTTAGCTAAATCAAGGAACTGAAATAGAACAATCTAATTTAGGTTCATTTACACAAAATCACATAATTAAAGTCAAGAGATATTGTAGTTACTACAACCCTTAATCATTTGGTTCTTACAACCTTAATTTCTCAATTCTTTAACTTTCATTCATGTAGACTCTCCCATAGTTAGAACTAGTTTAACCCCCTTCCAATGATACAATTATTTTCTTCAATTAGCTAGCTAAATAACCACTTTAATTCTACTTAAACTCAACCCATTGATTAGTTTTAAGAACATAACCTCAATTAGTCTCATAATCACTAAACCAGTTTCCAAACTCAACAATCTCCATAACCTATTTAGCTGATTTCTCTTTATATAACTAGCTTAAACCAAATAATCCGGAATCTATTAGCTTTATTATATTATTAGAATTAATTAAAGACAGCTTAAGCTGACTTTTTATTTCATTTAATCTTATTTTATTTCATTTAACCTAAGATTTACTTCATTAAATAGCATCAACTAATCGCAGTAGGAATTAAAAACTACCAAGATCACATACCTTCTTCTTTTTCAAGATCCTTTCTCTCTCCCTAACTTCTCTCTCTAGGCTGAAAAGGTTGTAGAGAATGGACTGAGAACCAACCTTAACAACCCTTATATAACATTATTAACAAGCTTGAGGTGACAATTTTGAGGTGGCATGCTTTAGGGTAACTACTCATCTCTTTCCTATTTTTGCACGGTCCTCATATTGTTTAGTATTTGAACTTGACAACTTGCTAGATGGTTCTTGAAATCTTCTTATTCATATAAATCAACCATGTTATTACATTTAGTTACTAGTTTATCATAGTAATTATAACCAAATTTTACACAATTAAGCACAACTAACCCATATGATTTCCACTCTTAAACACGTTTAAATTTAACTCACAAGATTATTTTTAGTTTTTTGTTCCTTCCATTAACACTAGGTGTTATAATTTGTATGGGACCAAAAAGAATGAAAACCCATACTAAGGTGAGGGATCAACAGTGGTGGAGCAAGAATATATTGTGAGGGGGGCATAAACTAACATGGGGGCACGACATTGAACTTGGGTTTGATTCCTATTGTTCCATATACCCCCTAGGCCTTCACTAGGTCTGCTACTAACGATCGATTCTGATACCACTTGTAAGGATTCAGTCTAATCATATATACGAAGATTGTCAACTTTTAGCCTTTCTACCAATAAAAGAGCATCCCGACTCAATAGTAACCCTTTCACCAAGGAGTGCATCACCTATTGTACATCAAAAAAAGGCAAAAATCAGCTGCCACAAAATGTGAACTTTTGAACAGTGCAATAGTAAATGTTCACTTGTTTCTTCTTCTAATTTACCAATAGACATCTTCCGCCATCTGTTTCTGAGCTGATCCTGAGTCAAAATATTACTCTAAGTAACCTTCCCAAGCAAAGCAGCTAACTTGAACAAGGGCCCTTGTTCTATACACACCTAGTGCTTATATCCATTAATTTAAAATTTTTACATTGATATTTATATTCAATTCAAATGCTCGTAACCATAAATGTAATCCCAAATACACGTTCAAAAGCCTCTCCCCCATTTTACTCCGAAAAATTATATAAAAATAGGTAAATTTTTTTAAATTTTATGTAAAAAAAAAGGAAAAAAATTCTGAAAAATAGAAAACAATTTCTAAAAATGATGTAAAAAAAGGTAATTCAAAAAAACATATAGGACATAATTCTGAAAAATAATGAAAAAATATAAAACAATTTGCAAAATTATGTAAAAAATAGCTATTTTTTTGAAAATTTATGTAAAAATAGGAAAAAATAATGAAAAATAATGAAAACAAATTTCGAAAGAAATGTAGAAAATAGGTAAATTTTTTGAAAAAATTATGTAAACAATAGAAAAATTTAACATATAATTAAAAAAATATAAAATATATATATATATATATATATATATATATATATAGCAGTGGACCTAAATGGCCACGAGGGATTTTGAAAAGAAATTAGCATGATGGTTTTTTTTTTTTTTTTCTCATTGGGTAGCCCCTCATTCGAATAAAAAAAATGTAAGGATATGTAAAAATAAACAAAAACCAATTTGTTTCTTTGTTGAAGATATGGTAAAAATTAATTCTTTGATTTAACATCTAGCTAATGGGGATCATTTTACTTTAGAGGGAAAATTAGTAAAGCATGAGAATAATACACGAAAATATAAAATTCAAAAAATAAATGAAATAATAAATATAAATATACTCTTAACCGTGATAAATCCAAACTTAGAATTTAGGAAATGTTTTAACACAAATAACTTGTAATTGATGAGCACTTGTGGAGAGCAAATAACATACAACCTTGAATTTTGGGTCAATTGTAAATAATTTGAACTTAGAGAATTGGAGAAAAGAGAGATTAGGAAAGACTTAATAAACAATGTGAAAAGGGAGAATAGATAACCAAAATGATAAACAATGAAAAATTATATATACTTATAGAAAATCATTGGTGAGTCGTTAACTCTATTTACTCCCTAAAATCATGCATATATATAAGCTATTGTTTTTTTGTCGCTCAAGGCGCATTTCTGAAATGATCCAAAGCACACATGAAAACACCTTAAGTCATAATGCATCATCTACGATAAAGTCTACCATATAACACGATTATATTCTTATGACTCTAACTCAAAATCTCCTGTTAAAAAGACCTAACCATTTTACATATAATGTATGACGATATATTATATACAAGTAAGAAATGTATTATAGATATTTGATATAAAAATATTAACTTAATTATTTATTTATCCTTTAACCTAGTTATTATATATAATTGATGGGAGGATTAATATAGGTATAAATAGCTGAAAATGAAAAAGTAAATTCATTTTATTTATTTTGATTTCTATTCACTTTATATTATATTAAAAGTATTATATTCTTAAAATTTCTTAAAATTTCTTGAGTTAGGTCTTATCCAGCAAAAAAAAGTAACTATTGATTCACCTGTACACTTCAATATAGATGTCTCGTTGTTAAGATAGATATTATAAACATTAGACATAGGAAAAGTAAACATTAAAATTATTATTCTTAATGGGTCATTTAAGCTAGCACGGTTGTCATACAGAATAACATCAGCATGCCATCTTTTTAAACTAACAAGATCTGCTAGGCCCACTTTGTGGTTTCTTACATTATTTTTCAAAGCAATGTTTAACATAAATAACTATTTAGGTATTATATATGTTTTTTTTAATAAAAATTTTACAAAATTTATTAAAAAATAATGATAAAGTGAGTTTTTATAAAGTAATAAATTATTTTATAAGTTCTTTTAAACATCTAACATTATAAAACATTTATATAAAATATAAAATCAAATAAATAATAAATAGTTTCATACCCTTATTCTTAAAAATGTCTTTAAAATGATTCCACAATCTTCATATTAGTTACAAAATATAAAAAAATAATTTATATTTAAAACGACTCTGAAATTACACTCATATAATTTCATAAATTGGAATATTAATACGAGTGTCTCTTCAATCTGGGTCAAATAACCAATTCAACCAGTTTAATATTCAATCAGTTTTGCGTAAAATAAATGAATAGTGATAATCCACATGACTGTCAACCCTTTTTATCTTCATAATATATCTATAACGAGGACGAACTAGGCTAAGGAAACTTTGGGCCTAATGTTAGGTAGTGGGTGAGAAGAATTCAATATTTTGAATTAAGTTGAATGTTAATAAATAAAAAGTGGTTTTATTCTTCTTAACTTCCCAAAGTAAATCATGTTAACTTATTCTTCTGGCTCTTTTACCTTAAAATCTATTACCATTATTGTTCCATCATTTTCTCTGTTTCTCTCATTTTTTAGCTTTTTTAAATTTCTTCCAGAGTCTTAAACATATCTTTCTTAAAGTTGTAGATTAGTTAAAGTTATTAATCTTAAGTGTGTGTTAATAATCAGTTCAGTGATGTTTATAGTTGATTATAACTGGATAAATAATTTACAAATTAGTAACTATAAACTATATCATATTAAAATTAAGAAACATGAGAAGAATTTACCATTTGGAAGTTTAAAATTAGATGTTTTTAAAATATTAAATATTATATATATATATATATCTTATATATATATACCTTATCCATACCACCTGTCTATAAGATTTATAGTGGATTACATTTGACATATATTATTTAGTATTTATAAACATCCATAAAATTATTATTTGATGGTTGAAGTCTTCTTAAAAATGCATTTTGAATTATAATCATTTTAAAAAATATAATAATCTTAAAATGTTGTTCATCTTAAAAAGGATTTTCAAACACATGCACAGTTGGGAATAACCAACTATCTTCTAAAAGCTTCACCCCTTCCCTATATGCGGTGGTCCTCATGCCCTATTATAAAATTTCTTCTCAATAAATGATATTTAAATATTTAAATTATAAAAAAAATATTAGGTCAAACTCTAATATTATGTTAAAAAATTAACTTTCTTAAAAACTCGAGTTTATAGAATTTGAGTTTAGTATTTAATATCACGCTTCACATACACTTTAATGTGCATAAATAAGTAACATTTTGCCACTTAACAAAAACTGCATCACAAGTCACATTAAAACAAACCCAAGCCATTGGTTTATTTCAGTGGACAGGGTGGCTTCTCGTGTGTGTTGAAAATTGGTTTATTTTTGCAAAAAGATAAAATGACTTTTGGTTCAATCAAGTCCCACACCCCATGGTTTTAAAGTAAAATAATTAATTTTTGAAAATAAATCCGATATTTTCAAAAAGTCTAGTTAGTAACTATGACTTTAATTCAAAATAAAATCGCAATTAGTAACTGAAATTTTAGTTCAAAATGAAGTTATAGATACTAATTACGGCTTCTAACTTAGATTTTTTAAAAAAAATTGAAACATCTCTCATAAGTCATGACATAAAAGAGGCTATATTGAATAGTAGTCTAGAGAAAAGGCTAAAATGAATAATTTTTGTAAGAGATGGGCCATTTTCATCCAAAGCTCAAGTAACTTGTAGCATAAACAAATACAAATGCTTTTTGAACTATCATAAACAGAAGGATAGGTATACACTTGCAAAGCAATCAAGACTATCATAAACAGTTTAATTTATAGCATAAATGTCATGAAGTAAATCTGAAATGAACTTTTCCATAAGTCGGGCTATAGAATCTGTCAAAAATGAGTAATCAAGGTTGACTATGCAGCACCATAAATCCACACATATTCCAAGTAACGCCGCGATGCACTGTTAACCCAGTCTTTAATGTGAATTCAGTCAATAAGAGTCCAATGGAGTCTAATTTTGGGTTGATGTTTCATGAAGTACTCAAGACCCAAAACTTAGTTTTTTACCATACCACTATTTATTTTAATGTTTCTATTAACCGTGTAGTTAATTAAAGACATTGAATCTGGTCATATCATTATCTTTAGTAGTCAAACTAGTTTAAATTATGATTTATTTTGATGTATGTGCTTTCTTAGAACTCTATTTATGTCTTTTCATATTTTTTGAGGGATGTTCCAAGTATAAGGCATGGTGTGACGAATGTGTAATGATCTTTTGATTATTGATCATTAATCAAATTTCAAAACTCAATCTTTGTGATTGTCTCTCTTAGTTTCTTATCTCTTGATGGATTCCTTAAGACTTGAGCTAAACCCAAATTCTTATCTTGAAGGTGGTGTTGCTTATCTTCAAAGTGGTGAATTTGTTCCTATCCTACCGTGTCAGTTTCTAGTTCGGTATCATTTGATATTAGAGCTTTGGTTCGTGTTTGTTTTCAAGTAGAACCAACTCTTCTGCCCTTGTTTCATCATGGCAAGGAGTTGAAATCATATTCCTTCAGAAGTTCAAGTCATGAATAACTATGAACGAGATTTGGAGACTGCAGAATAGAGAAGGAAGGTTGAGCTACTACAAGGAAAATTGGAACAAAACAAAATGATGCCCAACCTAGAAGGAATCGACGTGAAGCACGTGGGGAAGTGGGGAAGTGGAAGATCATAATCCTTTTAGCATTAAAGAAGGCAGAGAAGCAACCTGAAAAGGTTATCATCAAAGAAGGAAGCATGGCATACCTCACTCCTCCTCTATTCCCAAATGAATTTAAAGGTAAAAAGAAGGCAAGTTACTCTCCCAAAATCTTTAAGATACTAAAGCAAGTTAAGGTGAATATTCCTTTACTAGATATGATCAAACAAGTTCCACATTATGCAAAGCTTCTCAAGGATTTGTGCATAGTGAAAAGAGGACTGAATATTAACAAAAAGGCATTCATCACCAAGCAAGTGAATTCCATCATTGAAAACAAGACATTGGTGAAGTATAGAGATCCAAGGTGCCTCACAATTTCAATCAAGATAGGAGATTCACACATTGAGCAAGCATTGTTACACTTAGGAGCTAGTGTGACTCTCTTACCTTACTCTTTCTACTAGCTACTAGGGTTGGGAGAGCTAAAACCGACCAACATCACCCTCTCATTGGTTGATAGATCAGTGAAGATCCCTAGGGGGGATAGTTGAAGTTTTATTGATGCATGTCAACAACTCTAACTTTCCAAATGACTTTGTTTCGTGATGTATTGACCAAGCAAAGAACAAAGGACCAAACCAAGTTCCAATCATTTTAGGTAAAACCATTCCCTTGCTACTACCAATGCTCTCTACAATTATGGGAATGGTTGCATGCACATCATCTGGGGGATATGAATCCTGCAGCCAAGCATCTTCTCTCAACACAATGAAGAAGCCAAGCCTAGGCAAAGAAGAGGATGATTCTGAGATGCCTACTAAGACACCCATGGTGCAAGACCATGGATGACTCATGAACAACAAGCTAGAGGAGTCTTATATAAACTGTGGCACTCTTTAGGAAGGAGACCCCCCAACCCTCCTATCACTTGATCCAACAATAAGGGAAGGGGTGGACCTGGCTTAAAAAGCCATTTAGTCCACCAAAATTTGCCCTTTTCTTTTTCTTTTTCTTTTCTCAGACTTATTTCATTTTATCAAGGCTTGCTAGTTTTGTTTATGTATGTTTTAGGTCAAGTTATGTTTTATGTCAAGTTAGTAGTTAGTTTTGTTTGAATTCAATAAAGGATTGATTTACTCTTCTTTTTCTCCTTGTTTTGCAAGGTGAATAGGAAAATAACCCAAGCAAGACAAAGGAGGATGTCCAGTCTGCACAAGAGACCCTCGGGGATGCTAGCAAGTGCCTAAATCAAACTAGAGTGTGACTCGACAACAAAGAATCCAAAAATAGCAATAAAACACATTTTGGCAAATCTCACACTCACCAAAGTGAGTATGAGATTTTATAAAAAAATCCAAAATTGGGGATTCTTGATTTATGGGGCAATTCGTCAAAATTGATCAGCATTCCAAGTTTTTCTAAGTCCTAATTTTCATTGTATATCTACTAGGACTGTCAATTTGATCATTAGCATGCTAAAAATTCAAAACAACAAGAAATTCAAACTTAGGGCAGAAAAAGAAGGAAATCTCGCACTCGAAAAAGTGAGTGAGTGCAAGACCTACAGCGAATACGAACAATCACCTTATTTTCTATATATTCAGGCCTCAGTTCTAGGGCTTCTCCAAGCCGAAACTCGTCCAATGGGAGGCCCCTACCTAGCCGCCCCTCTCCATGATATTTCCCTCTTTCCAAAACCCATTTTTCTCCCACAACCCTACCAATTTGGATCTATGTTGGTTGTTCATGCATGGGGGAGGCCCAGACCTTTGAGGTTCTTTTCCATATCCCATCCCATCATGGTAGAAATCCTAGCCTTCATCCCTTCCACGGTCTCGCACCACCCAAAGAACCCTTAGGTGAATTTCTCTTTGCTAAGAGGTACAAATGCACCCCCTTTGGCTCATATTTGGCCCAAACTGTCATGCTACACCAAGGATGTCGAGGATGCCCTCTCGACAAGTCCCTCAAGTCATAAGCATACTTGAACCCTATTCTGATCCCCTGGTAGATCATAATGAGTTCGAAGCCGCTCAGTGTCTCCTTGGTTTACCCCAAGCCTCAACCACTGATGAATCTAAAGTGTGTTCTAGAGCGTGGCTATAGTGTAGGATGTGCAACCCATGTTGCTCTGGCCGTTCGAGAAACTTGGAAAGGGAAAACATGGCTTTGAGTATGGTTAGTAGGTGTATGCATAGGACTAGATCTCAATTATTTATCATTTTTCCTATGTATTTTCTTTTGGTTATCTGGATTGTACTTACTTTGAACCTCATCAAAGTCATGTATGGAACTAATTTTTAATGAAAGATCATCTATACTCCTCATGTGTTTCTTAGGTTCTTGAGATTTTCTTTATTTCTAGATTTCCTTATCTCCTAACTCATTGGTGTGTACCAAATAACTCCAAGCATTCGAGCACTTTCCATTGCAAAATATTGTTTGGTGGTATTCTCGCATATGCCCAATATGCTTAGGAAAAAGGATTCGAGCTACTTTGGAAAGTCATGTAGGTGGTTTGATGAGACACTTTGGTGTTCATAAGACTTTAGGCATGTTAAATGAGCATTTTTATTGGCCTAACATGAAACATGATGTGTCGTCTCTGTGTGCTAAGTGCATTACATGTAGGCAAGCAAAGTCTGGAGTTAAACCTCATGGCTTGTATACTCCTTTACCTGTGCTTGAACAATGATATATCTTTGACTTTGTTTTAAGGCTAACAAGGTCTCAAAATGGTAAGAACATCTTTTTTTTTTTTTGTCAATAGGTTTAGCAAAATGGCTTATTTCATTACATGTTCTAAAACCAATAACACAACACATATTGTTGATTTGTTCTTTAAAGAAGTAGTTCATTTGCATGGATTTCCTAGGACAATTATTAATGATGGAGATGCTAAGTTCCTTAGTCATTTTTGGCACACTTTATGGAATAAAATATGAACAAAACTGTTATTTTCTATTGTTGCACACCCTCAAACGAATGGTCAAACTGAAGTAGTTAATAGATCACTTAATAACTTATTACATGGTATCATTCAAAAGAATTTAAGGCAATGGGAGAAGTGTTTGCCACATATTGAGTTTGCATATAATAGGACTATTCATGCTATTTCTTTATTTTCCTTTGAAGTTGTATATGCCATTAATTCACTAACACCTATGGACATTTTACTCACTACCAACGAGCATGCTAATCTCATGGTATGAAAAGGCAAATTTTGTTCAGGAGTAGAGTTCAGGCCAACATTGAAAGGAGAAATGAACAATATGCTAAGCAGGCCAACACGGGGCGTTTGAAGGTTGTCTCCCTACCTGGAGATTGGGTATGGGTGCACATGCGAAATGAGAGATTTCCTAACACAAAGAAAATCAAAACTATAACCTAGAGGAGATGGACCTTTCCAATTCTTGGAGCGAATCAATGATAAAGCCTATAAGCTAGATTTGTTAAGAAATTATGGTAATGTTTGCAACTTTTAATGTTGCTAATTTCTCTTTGTTTGATGTAGGTGATTCGAGGGTGAATACTTTCAAGGGAGGGGGAGGAATAATAGAGATGTGGACCAAGCTGATCAAGTTTATGAGACTAAATATTCACAAGATCCTTTGCATGGAATTGGAGGTCCAATGACTCGGGCGAGGACAACAAGATTGAAGGAAGCTTTACAAGGCTTGATCTTACAAGTGCAAGACAAGAGGCTGCATTAGATGATTCCAAAACAAAATTCGAAGGTTTCATAGCTTCGCTAAGCATGGTTACCTATCTTGTTGTGGAAGGGATAGATTTGGAAGACCTAAAAAAGGGCATGGGTTAAGTAATAATTTGATTTTATTAGTTTAGCCTTTTATTTAATTGGTCCAAATTGCTTTAGATTTTTAGGGTTTTTGGGGCCTTTAACTATAAGAAGGCTACCATTTCCGAGAAAAATAAGTAATTTATGTTCCATGAAAGTTTATTCAAAAAAGCTTTAATTTTGTTTCTTTGTTCTTGATTGAATACATGGAAATCAAACTTATTATGGGAGTGGATCAAACCCTTGTGGTGTCTCAAGATTAGGTTTTAAGGACTTAGTTTCCTTTGGTTCTAACTAAATCTCCAAAAACTGCTCGACGCTAGAGCAATTCTTTCCATTAAATTCAAGGGTTCCTAGGGCTAGTCCTCTAAAGGGTCAGTATCAACATTGCTTCTGATTGTCCCAACCGATGGGTAGTGACCATCAGAGAGGATGTGATTGAAGAATAAAAGGAAGAAGTGAACCAAGAAGATGGGGAAATTGAAGAATTTTTTACTGAATATGCAGATGAAGGAGAAGCTTGGTGATTGCGAGGAGCCCTAAATGTGATTCAAGAGAATAAAGAGGCATGGCTGCGAGATAACATTTTTCAAACAAAATGCACTAGTCATAAAAAAATGTGTAATATGATCATTGATAGTGGAAACTATACTAATGTGGTGGCTAAAGAGATGGTAACTAAGTTGAATTTGAAGACTGAGCCTCACCCTCAACCTTACAAGATTCAATGGTTTCAGAAGGGCAATGGTTTAAAAGTTACAAAGAAATGCTTGGTTTCCCTCTCCATTAGTGAAAACTACAAGGATGAAATCTGGTGTGATGTTGCTCAAATGGATGCATGTCATTTGTTGCTAAGAAGACCATAACAGTATGATCAGAAGGTTTCTCATAATAGTTTCAAAATACACATTCTTTTATCAAAGATGGGGTTCCATTTGTGTTACACCTATGAAACCAGAACTAAAAATTGTTAGAGAAGTGCTCTAAAGGCAATCACCCTTAGCACTTATTATACGTATTACATAATATTTAATATGACAGGCATCTTCATTAATTTGATATTCATACGTTGAATTGATAAATCTTTAATCAAATTAATGAAGTCCATGATACATAAAATAACATGAAGGAAATCATGATGAGATCATGATAATAAGATTCCTATTATATGCAATTATGTTAGTATCTAAATTATCCTTAGTCATAGGATTAACGAGACTGAACATTGTTAATCCAGACATACTAGCACATGTCATCAAGAAATGGATCTTATAAACTGTGATCATAAGTTGATTAGAGTTGACATATGGATGCTTACTAAGGTAGCTAACTAGATCGGAGACCTGCTGATGAGTCCTAAACTCATTTATTTTTAATCCATTTTTCTGACATATTTTTAGCAGTTGATATATATTTTTAATGCTAAAAAATGGAAATTTCATCAAATTTTTGTTTTGCAGGTTTTTATTAAAAAAATAGATACTTCCAATAAGAAAATAAGAAAAAAAATAGCAAATGCAGGATTCTCTGTCGCAACGTAATTTTGTGTGTCGCGACATAATCTCAAGGAGAATAGCAGAAATATGTCGCAACAAAGTCTAGGTTAAAATCAAGGAGGAAGAAGAACTTTGTCGCGACAAAGAGTTTTTTTGTCGCGACATTGCTGAAGAAGAGTGTGAAGAAGACTATTGCGACACTCTTTACTCTGTCGCAACATTAAGAAAGGCAAATGGCAGTGGAACTTTGTCGCGACAATCCTTACTCTATCGCAATACAAAAGGTCAAGATTAAAAGTCGAACTCACAGACAAAATGTATGTGGTATAAACACAAGTCACTGGGGACAAGTGTTTTTATGTTGTGACAAAATTTCAAACTGACTAGCTCAAGAAAAATTTCTGTCACAACAAAGAAAACTATGTTGCGACATAACATTCAAAGTTCGCAACAAAGAGCAACAGGACTTTGTCGCGACAAAGATTATTTCTATCGTGACAAACAAAACATGAGGTTGAGGTGAACTCACAAGAATAAGGAAATCTTCACATGACAAGAAGTCAAGAGCAATACAAGAGGAATGGCGACAAAGAAATTCATGTTGCGACATAATGAAGAATTGAAGGCAGAATCTCTGTCGTGACAAAGAAGTTTTTTGTCGTGACAATAAAGCTACAGTACAGAATTATGTCACGCATAAGAAAATCTTGCCTCAACATAAATTGAAAGAGAACTGAGATTAGCCAAGTCAATTATGTCGCAACAAAGATTTCTATGTTGCAACAAACAGTTCAACCATCGCTAAGGACCAAAGAAGAAAAGTCTGTCGTGACAAAAGAAAACTCTATCGCGACAGAGATTTTGAGTAACCCAAGAAGTTCTGTCGAGAAGCAAGAAAACTCTGTCGCGATAAAGTTGCTGAAGAACAATAGAAAGAATGTCGTGACAAAGTATAAGTGCTGAAGGTGAAATTGCTTTTGTCGCTGGCAGCTTTTAAAACGTAGTGCATGAGAAGCTAGTTGCAAAAAATTCTATGTTGCGACAAGAACAAGACTGCTGCATCAAAACTATGTCGCGACATTGTTAAAACTTGTAGCGACAAAATCCAAGAAAAAGCTCAAAGAAATGGTCGCAACAAAAAACTGCATGCTATGATAGAAGCCAACGACAAAGGCTAAAAGCTCTGTCGCGACATAATTTTCTATGTCGCGACAAAGCGACCAATTTGGGCCAGAATATTTGGGAATCCATAACTCAGTTTTGAAGTGCAGCCCAACATTGGAAAGTTTATAAATAGACGCATCTAGGGTACCATGTGTAGCTTCTACAATTCCAAGACTTCTAGGTAGTCAAGAATCTTTTTATATATTATTTTCTTCTTATTTTTTTTATTTTTTTATCTTTTATTTCCTTTTAGTAGATTTAGTTTTATTAGTTTTTAGTTAGTTTTTTGATTTTGGAGTTGAGTAATGAATCGATGTGCAATCTCGAGCTGGAATTTCTTGTAAATTTTCTTTTCATTACTATTTTGAATTAAACTGAGTTCGAAAATTTCTCTCGAGTTCATTTATTTCAATTGCTACAATTTTAGTGAATTTTCCCGATCTGTTAGTCATTGATAAGGAGTGAAACCAGCTTTGAGGCCTGCTCTCCTCTCGAAATGGGTCGATGATGATTGTTATTTTTCTGCACAAAAGTGGTAGAACGCCTTAGTTAGAATTCTTGAATTTTTTTATCGGGTATTATTTTTAACTTTCTAATCGTTCCAAGTACTAGTACCGTGTACCCAAACAAAGTATTGTATCTTGCTCTGATTTCCAGGAGGCCCTCTACGTGACACAAAGATGGAGAATCCTAAGGGTATGGAGCAGTTCCTTGTGGGTATGGTAGACTAATACTTTGGAACTAATGAACTTTGAAAGATTACTCAGATAGATCACTAACTTACTCATGGTGTGAGGATAGTTTGATGAAGTATCAATTTAATCACTGCAGGTTTCTTCTTCCTCTTTTCCGATGAAAGGATTCTGATCCCGTATTAGCAAAGATCTAATCAAGGAGATGGAGAATTTCATCAGTATTGAAGGATGAGGTGCCATCTAAATTGGAGAAGGGTTGCAATATCCTGTCTATGGGGATAATAATTCTTCAGTCCTAAGATTTGGGTGTGAAGTACTGAAAAGGAAAAATACCTAAATCTTATAAAGAAGATTATATCTTACAAGTAACTAATTAGATCCATGAGTCATAAATGAACATGAATCTCTAATTAGTGAAAGGTATGGTTAAGGGAGAAATCCAAACTATACAACAATGCATCTTTGAAAAATTCAGCTTTCCAACTTATGGCTTAGCTATGATTCAAAATGATGGAGAAATTGACAATTATTCCTTGGTCTATTTCCCAGTGTTGTCTCACTCAGTGAACTCTCAATTCCATTCTTATTAATATTTTTTATGTACACTAGTGAAATTACTTAGTATTATTTTATTCATTCTCTAATCATCTTAATATTGAAGTTCAAATAGTAAGGATTTTGAGTAGTTAGGTAGCTAGTCTTGTGATTTATCATCAATCCCCGTGGAAACGATATCTAGACTTAATAAAAATCCACTTTTATTACTTGTAGGACCTGTGCACTGCAAAGCATTTAGACCAAACACAATTCTTTTAAAGAACTAAATTTTACAAAAGGACAAACACATATTTTCATCAAAATCATTAACAAGCCAAGGCCAAGTATCGAGATTGATAATAGTCCTTGGTGGCAAGAGTCATAACTTGTATGCACGGCTTGGTCAATTAACAAGTTTTTGTGTCATTATCGTGAGACTTTATTTAGTCTTTGGCAAGAGGAAGTAATTACTCGCAATTTTGGTCTATACAAAAATCGTCAACAAGTTTTCGCGCCGCCGCCATACGATTGATGAATTTAAATATCAATATTCTAACCAAATAGAGAATTTCTAATTTGGATATTTTCTTATTTTATCATAGATAAAATGAAAAACATAAAAATAGTTTTTTAACCGCAGCAGCTTACAAGCTAACAAAATATTTCTTATGAGCCAAAACTCGTCATAGTTTGCTTTCACATATTTCATTTGATCTTAGTGTGTTTCTATTTCAAGAAGATAGTAATGCATTTAAAACTGTATAAATCACGCTTTTGGATACAGAAATAGAGAAGAACACTGAGGAATGTGAGGAAGATTACAAGTGCAGAATCTAAAAGTATGGCAAATCAAAGAGAAAGACTGCAACCTATTCCAGAAGAAGCAGAAACAGAAAGACCTCAAAGGAAAATGACTATGGAAGACTTTTGGAGGCCTGTTATTCAAGATGAATATTCTACTGTGAAACAACCTGCCATAAAAGCCAACAATTTTGAATTGAAGCCAGCTTTGATCACTATGGTACAAGAAAGACCCGCCATCGGGTCATCCTTTTGAAGACCCTAATGAGCATATGGGAAGATTCATGAGGATGGCCAATACAGTCAAGTTAAATAGGGTGAGACCAAAAGTGATCAGGCTGTAGCTCTTTCCCTTTTCACTCTGAGAGATGTGGCAGCAACTTGGTTTGAGTCACTACTTATTGGATCAATGACAAATTGGGAAGAATTGGTAGAGGCCTATATGAGCATATTTTTCCCCCCAGCCCTAACTTCTAAAAGAATAGAAGAAATTATAGTCTTCAAATAGGGGGAGGATGAAAGTCTTTACAGTGCATGGGAAAGATACAAGAGACTACTTAAAATATGCCCTATGCATGGAATAGATCTGACCACTCATATGGATATTTTCTACCATTCCATGAATTATGCCTCAAAGGGTATAATTGATGCAACCTGTTGTGGGGCTTTCAAAAGAAGAAGTGCTGAGGAAGCAAGGCCACTGATTGAAAACCTTGCCAAATGCAACTACAAAGCTCCATCTAAAGCTTCAAGGAGCAGCAGCAGACTGAAGGGGAGTGGTGTAATCGAGCTTAATCGAATAACTGCCATTGAATCAAAGTTGGATGCATTAATGAACAAGATGGGAAACAATGAAAGAAGAATGCACACTGCACTTGAAGTGGGAACAGTAGATGAAGGAGAGAGAAGAAATAGTGTTGAAGAGGGACCAAACCATGAAGGTTCTTACCAAGTCGAGGACACAGCACTTCAATGCCGTCAGGAGCTATACTTTAAGCCCAACTTCCACTCTGCTCCACTCACTACACACCAAAGATTCGAACCATGAGAATTTCTCATAATGATAAGAGCACAACAAGGTCAAAGACTCGACAAAATTTGCAACAAGATCTTCACCCAGTTCCAACAATAACAAATAGAGCAATCTAGTAGACGAGAGCAGAAAATCAAGGGTAGAGGAGATCTAATTCCTTTGAGGACCAGTGAGACAATCATATGGATTATCTATCGAGTGTAAATGATAGTCTCATCATACCAATGGTGCAAGTATCCTTAGACTTGAGGTGCTCAAGGATATCTTAAATGTTGATTCTATGTTTTGACTTCATTCCGTCAGCTTCCTTCCAAAAGGTCACTCATAGGTGATGATCAAGTACAACTCAGGTATTTGGAAGGCAATTGAGTAGTTAACAAAGGATCTACTATAATTCGCATTAATAAGAGAGTATACATATGGCCTCTTGTCGATATCATTACTCAGGAATCTTTCGCCATAGTAGAAATGCCATGAAGAGTGTCTTTTAGTGCATAATTGATGAGTAATGAGTCCGAGGACAAGATCTAATATTACTTGAGCTAGATGTTGTGTAGCCAAATAGTGGAGCTGTTCCCTTGTCCACGTCCGAACCTAGGTATAATCGTGAGCGATGAATTGCGCGGTAATTCGTTCATGAAAGGGTTTGGCAGCTAGACCACCAACTCTCCGATCAACTGGGGTCATGATACGCTAAGAATCTCCACTTCATGGCTTCGCTTTAATTCAATAGTTTAATCAGGTCGCCAACATAACTAGGAACCTAATGGGTTACACACTAACAAGAGTGTGGGGCTAATATAAAACGAATTTGGATGTGATCCAAATATCAGGGAGATCAATCTCGAGAATGGAATGTCATGGGATTAGTAGAATCCCGGGGTCCAAAGCCCTCACTTAGAAATAAAGTAGGCTTGGGCTTGTTTATGGGCTTAAGGCCCATGAAGGAAAACGTCATAACAAATAGGGATGCATGTGGCCTATCATCTCTTAATGAGAGGGGCACTTTGGACATTTCAAGGGCAAGGTTTTCACAAAGACTTTTATGAAAACCCTAACCAAGAGAAGCCATAATTTTCCCACTCTTTTTCTCAAGAAAGAGTGTTCTTGAGTTAAAGAAGGTGTTCTTGGAGAACAACCCACTCTTGGTATGATTTGATTGTCAAATTTTCGGGTCTTTGGCTTCCCTTTTCAGATATAGACTTGCCTAGCACCGGGACATCTTCCAAGACCGTTGCCTTGGAGGTTATAAGCTCCACTCTTCGTGTGGATACTGTTAGAGGCAAACCAAGGACGTGGTTTGCTTCGGTCGTGGCTAGATAACCCTTTAGGATCGGTTTACACCAATGTGAGGTATAAATCTTACACTCCATCTTGCTTTCACTCCAACTACGCCCCTGGGCGATTTTCGCAGATTTTATCAGTTTTTTTGTTTTTTGTCGCTTACATGAGATGCCGCCTTTAAAAACCCTACAAAAATTCCTAAGGAGATTGAGAATTCTCTTCCTACATGTTCACAAGTAGAGCATGCTTTGGCTAATCAAGATGAGATCTATGCTATCTTTGTTATGGATGATGCAATTCCTCAATAGTCACACATTCATGATTTATTGTTGCCATTATTGGAGGAGTTCAAAGATGAGGTTGCATATGAGATTCCTATTGGTTTACTACCAATGAGGAATATCCAGCATCGCATTGATATTGTTCCAGGTTCTGTACTTCAAAACAAGGTTGCTTACCGAATGAACCCAATGCAACAAGTCGAAAGCAAAGGTAGGTTGGATAAACTTATAAAGATGAGGATCGATTTGTAAAGAGTACGAGTTTACGTGAGCCGCAGCTCTTTTAGTTCCAAATAAAGATTGGACTTGGTGCATGTGTTAGAGTAGTGCTCTAAAGGTAATTACCCTTAGCACTTTTTGTACGTATTACATTTTGTTTAATATGAATGGCATCTTCGTTAATTTAGTATTCATACATTGAATTGATTTCAATTTTTAATCAGATTAATGAAGTTCATGATACATAACATAGCATGAAGGAAATCATGATGGACTGCGATAATAAGATCCCTATTATGTGCAGTTATGTTAGGGTCTAAATTATCCCTGGTCATAGGATTAACGAGACTGACATTGCCGATCGAGATGCATTTGCACATGTCATACTTCTTGATTGGATCAAGCAATGGATCTTATAAACTGTGATCATGAGTTGATTAGAGTTGACATGTGGATGCTTGCTAAGAGTATCTAAGTACATCGAAGACTTGCCATGAGACAATCATATGGATTATCTATTATATGTAGATTATTGTCTCATCATAGCAATGGTGCAAGTATACTTAGACTTGAGGTGCTCAAGGATATCTTGAATGCTAATTTTGTACTTTGACTTCATTTCTTGTTGCCTTTCAAATGTCGCTCATACGGTGATGATTGGGTACAACTTAAGGTATTCGAAGGTAATTAAGTAGCCAACAAAGGATCTTCGACACTTCCTATAAAGGACAATATACCCATGGCCTCTCTCGCTGTGATCATTACTAAAAAAATCTGCCATATTGAAAATGCCATGAATAGTCTTCAAGTGCATGACTAATGAAAGGCGAGTTCGGGGACAACATCTATCATCACTGAGCTAGATGTGGCTTAGCCAGTCTAGTGGGGGTTACACATTGTTCATGATCTGAACCAAGTGGGGTATAGATTGCTAAAATGACAAATTGGCGCAAAGAATTGTTCATGGAAGGGAGAAGTAATTAGACTCACCGACTTCACTCATCAAGGCCATGACGTGCTGTTAGATACCACTCATGACTTGATTGATTCAATAGTTGAATCAAGTAGCCAACATAACCGGGGACCTAATGGGTCACACACTTAAAAGAGTGTGGGGTTGATATAAAACGGATTTGAATATGATCCAATATGAGGGACATCAATCTCAAGAATGAAATGTCATGGGATTTGTGGAATCCCAGAATTAAGAGCCCTCACTAAGAGATAAAAAAGGCTTAGGCTTGTTCATAGACTTAAGGCCCATGAGGGAACAAGCCATAACGCACAGAGATGCGTGTAGCCTATTGTCTCTCAAAGAGAAGGGCATTTTGGACATTTCAATGGCAAGGGTTTTCTTATAAAATGACCTTTATGGAAAACCCTAACCCTAAGCCTTCATTTTCCCACTTTTCTCAAGAAGAGTGTTCTTGGGTTTTAGAGAGAGTGTTCTTCAAGAACAGGGCTTTGTGAGATTTGAGTGTCAAATCTTCAGGTTTTCAGCTTCCCTCTTAGGATCTAGACTTAGCTAGCACCGAGACTTCATCCGAGACAGTTTCCTTAGGGGTCATCGACTCCACCTCAAGGTGGATATCGCTAGAGGCAAACCAAGGACATGGTTTGCTTCGATTGAAGTTGCATCATTCGTGGTTCAATTTCACACCAACAAGAGGTATAAATCACATCTTTTGTTTTGAACATATATATGATGCTTCAGGGATCTCAGAGGGTTTTTTTCTGTGGTGTTTTCCATTGTTTCGCATCATATGCCACCATAGAAACCCAATAGCATGTGTGTTGGATAGTAGAGCTTACAACAAAATCACTATCAAGTACCGATTCCTATTCCGAGGTTGGATGGATAACTTACTTGACCAACTTCGTGGAGCTAAGGTATTTTCCAAGATTGATCTTCGGGGAGTGGTTACCATAAGATCAGAATGAGAAAGAGATGAATGGAAGACAACTGCCAAAAAAAGAAAAGGGTTATATGAATAGCTTATGATGCCATTTGGACTTTCTAATGTTCTAAGTACTTTTATAAGGCTTATGACACATGTTCTTACTCTATTCTGGAAAGTTGTTGCATTAGTTTGATGATATTTATTTATAGAAAATCTATGTAAGAGATCATAAAGGAGCATTCGAGAGTGTTTTCCAACCTTAAGGGAGCAAAAGGTTGTTTGCTAACTCTTGTAAAAGTGTCATTTATATACATAACCTTGTTTTCTTAGGTTATGCGGGTGTCTAATGGAGGTATTAAGATAGATCCTAAAGTGCGTGGAAGTTGAAAAAGATTGGTCAGTTCCTAAATCTACATATTGTAAGGAGCTTCCATGGAATGGTCTATTTCTATAGAAGGTTCATCAAGCATTTCAACACACTAGTGGCTCCTATTAGTGAATGCATGAATGGAGAAATTATCAAATGGACCAATAAGGCTCAAAAAAGCTTTAAAGTTATCAAAAGGAAGATGACAATAGCCCTGGTTCTAACACTTCCGGATTTCAGTAAAGTGTTTGAATTAAATTGTGATGCATCCAATATGGGAGTTAGAGCTATTCTTAGCTAAGAAGGAAGACCCATTGCTTCCTTTAGTGAAAAGTTGAACGATGTAAGAGGAAGTATTCCACATATGACAAAGAGTTCTATACCTGCATTTGAGCTCTTAGTCATGGAATCACTACTTTCCTCGTGATAAGGAGCCTGTGCTATATTTAGATCATGAAGCATTAAAGTACTTAAGCACTCAACACAAGCTAAGTGCTCGAAATGCAAAATGGGTAGAATTCCTTCAATTTTTTCAATTTTTTCCTAAACATAAATTTGGGCAATTGAACAAGGAGGCGAATGCATTGAGTAGGAGACACGCTTTGTTGAATGCTATGCAATCTATGGTGGTTTGTTTTGAGATTGTCAAAACCCTTTATGAAAATGATTCTGATTCTAGAAATCTTTGTAAAGCTTGTTTAAGTGGACCAAAGACCCAATTCTTTATTCCTGATGGTTATCTTTTCAGGGGTAAACAACTTTGTATTCCAAATTGCTCACTTAGAGAAGCCATAATTCGGGAGGCTCATTGATTCTAGTGTAAGAAAAATTCTATTGGCCTAAGCTTGTGCAACATGTTGACAAGACTGTGAGTAGGTGTGTTACTTGTCACAAAGCTAAGATGCATGGAGACAATGTTCGACTGTATACTTCTCTTCCAATTCCAACAACATCATGGCAAGATGTGAATATGGATTTTATTGTGGGATTGCCAAGAACTCAAAGAGGTAAATATTCAATTTTGGTAGTAGTGGACAAATTCTCTAAAATGGCTCATTTTGTTGCTTACAACAGGTCTTTGGAGGCTACTCACGTTGTTGATCTATATTTAAAGGATATTGTTAAGCTTCATGGCATTCCAAAATCCATCATTTTTATCGATCTCGTAAATTTATAAGTCATCGGAGAACTTCTTGGAAGAAGTTGTAGGACGCCTAAATCCGAGAGGGTCCTGCTAATAACCGATCAACCCACTAATTCCCGTGGAATTTTGGGTGATCTGACAATTACACTGTTAGGTCCAATTTATCTGGGATCCAGATTTTCACAAAAATCAAGCAGTAGTCTCCCTTTGTTCGGGAGCTCTACCCAACATACAACCGATATAAATCCATAACTCCATCCATGGTCTCAATAAGTAGTAATGACCACATAGGGTCCATCTCATTCATATCCTCAATATGAAACTATCATAATTACTGTGGACACCGAGTTACTCCTAAGACCACCTCAATACATCCCTTTAATGGGATCCATTCATTCACATTTAAATCTAAAATATGAAAGTAAACACTTACTCATAAATTTCAGAAGAAATCTCGATCACGACCCTCTTACCATAATTACATACCCGGGTATTTAGACAATAGTCCCAAAAGAATTTAATTACAATTATTTTATACAAATACTTTTTTACAAAAGAATATCAAGGCCACACATCGATCTCTCCTTCATAATCACGGCCCCGTTGAGCGCCGTCTCCTCAGACACCCCACGCACCTAAAAGCAGGTCTCACGACGTAAGTGAGCAATGCCGCAAAATTTTTCCTACAAGGGCTACTTCCGCCTAAATGCACATACAATGGCATACATAAACATCAAATCATATTCCATATAAATAATGAAACTTCTATATAATGTTCATGTCACGCATTTAGATTGTATTCTCACGCCATAACCCAAGTCCCGATCGACTCTCACACCCTAATGCCAAGTTGAAACTACCATTGGTTTTTCACCCAATGACTTAAACCATTGGACAACCCTCCAATTTTAATTTATCAAATCTCATGTGTTTCCGTGGGTGGCGAATTTCCGAGGTCTCACCGCAGGCTTCGCACACCTTCTGACACTTTCACGAACTTACATCGCTAGACGCATATGTCTAACCGAGAATAAAATTTGAGTCTTTCACCCTAAGAGGGGATCTGCCCCATCTTGCTTCACCCAAACACATGTGGATTTAATATTATTATTGTTTTACACAACCGTGAGTCTCGATTTTGGACGTTGTCCCATTTCCGAGCTCACCACACATTCACCAAGAATGGTGAATAACCAACACCATGCACACACCCGACTCCGACACGATGTGACCGTGTTATGAAATGCAATCATGTCATTTCAGGCTAAGTGTCATGTTACATGCAATATTTATAAATCTGATAATTATATTTCTTACATATAATTTCCATTCATTTCCATGCGTTAATACATCACGCAAAGACATAATAATACGTATTTTTAATAATAAATAACATGTTATTTATTTTTCCAACAATAACACACAAAATGACCCAAATCTCGGACTCACATAAACAGGGCACCTCTCGGTCCCTTCACGACCATTTTTGGTTTCATTCATCAACAAATTACAATGATACCTAAAAACTTAACAAAACCCGAAGACATTAGTCCCAGGATTAAAACCAAATCTTCAACACAAGCCCGGACCTCTGCACAGCCCTAAAATCCTATCCGGACTGGCCCTTAAATAGTCCCGAGGGCCCAGCCGCATCAACCGAAAAACAACAAAAGTCAACGCGGACTGTTCAAAAACAATCCCGAAAATTCATAAAAATTCCTACACTCAATCCCAAAAAACTTTGGGACTGAAATTTACGGCATCTCACAACTTCTAAGAAAAACCCTAAGCCATTAAATAGCCTTTAGGCTAGAAATAAACCAAGTAAGAAAATTTCCTACCTCGTGGAGTTTGACGAAACTCCAAGATTTTGGTACCCACGCATAGCTTGTGATGCGTGGATCAACTTTGCTTTTTACTCCAATGAAAACCTACGGTCCAATTTCCGTAGATCTTAGAGATAAGCGAAAAAAAAAATTTCCCTTTCTCTCTCTCTCTCTTCTCGCTCTCATTCTCCCTTCCTTTCCTTTTGACTTTTATCTTCTTCTTCTTTTGGGTGGACTTTGATACATGGCTCACATTGCGCCATGTGCCATCTCTTATTTAAACTGCTTTCTACCCCAAAACAATTTATTTCTTTTCAATTCAATTTATTTTAACGGCTTCAAATTTCGTCATTTCCTTACTTCCGAGATTTTCGTAAAAATCTCATCCCTGGAGTCACTGGCAACTTATCACCCAAAAAATCGTAAAAAATTCTAATTATCTCAGAATTCGACGAAATTTTTTCTGAGTCACTAGATTTTGTGAGACGAACTTAACGGTACAAATCTGCTTTCACAACCGAAATCTGTGAGAATTTCTTAGGCTTCCCGTAACCATTCCTGCAATTTATTATTATCAAGCCACACCCCCAACCCCGGGCTGCGTGAAGGAAGAGGGCTCGAAATCAGGCCGGACTCTTTACTTGTTTTTCATTGGGTGATCCCAAGTCTTATAACTGAATCACAATATCATATACAAAGATACAAAAATAAAACTATCATCGTAGTGGTGTTTACAGTGTCAATATATAAAGTCCTGAGTCCCATTTACATATACATAAACAAAACTGTACATTTACATTTACATAATCAGAGCGCAAAACCTACAAGTGATGGACCCTTACAAGTGTGCTGGCCCAGCAGAATGCGGAAGATCGCGGACGTCCTTCTCTATACCTACACGGATTAAAACCCTTGCAAAGCTTATACGTATACAGCTGCGCATTGTAATATTCTTTACATTAAGCATATAACAAAGAATGTATATCGTAGAATTTTTCAAGTGAATCTGATATAACAAACTTTTATACACATACTTGTACTTATAGCGTACTTATACTCTGTTCGCATCTCCGTAGGAGCTACGAGCTTATACTTGTACTCCTATAGCTAGACTTACACTTATTCAGATCTCCCATAGGAGTTACAAAGCTTTTATATCAGATGGAGGTGTTCGAGGTACTACAGAGCTACTTGTACAAAGGTACCGAGGTACTCATGTAGCTTATACTTGTACAGAGGTACCTGTAGGAACATTCAAAGCATAACCATGTACATTACTTTACTCTTATTCGTTATTCGGACTCTTATCATATAACCCTGACTACTCAGACTTTCGCAATAATAAAATGAGTAGACACAACACACAGCACCAAGGTACCAGATGTAAGATCGAGGTGTCAGAAGATAAAGCGTGAATGCCGGCACTACCGTAAAGTGTTGTCGCACTAATCGATAGCAATCAAGTACTAAATGTGCCGGCTATCAGTCGAGAGTGTCATCGCACTAATCGTAGAGTACCAAGTACTATATCGTAGTGCCCACGTAACAAAGGTGCTATGTCATTCCATATTCTAGCCTTAGGTGATTTTACAATTATATGTTCAGAACTTACTATCTTATATCGTAGGTATCGAAGCCTGCCAATTCGCTTACTGAGTAATGGCGAGGTACTGGGCCTAATTTTTCCTTTACCTTACAAACATGAAATCTGACCCTTCCGTACACTTATAGTATTCATTAAATCTAATAGACAAGTCCCTGAGCAAAGGAAAACAAAACAAAACAAACACTACAAATTTCCATGTTATGAACAAAGGCTACACCGCGGCGCACCTCGCGCGGGCATGCTTTGGTACTTCGACATACCGAGGCCTCTGCCTCCCCTCGGCCACGCTCAAGGCACCTATGTCGCGCTGATCCCACGCCGGCGCAGACTTTAAATTTGCCCAGATTTGCTAATTTCGTTCCCTTTTTCCGGAAATTCAACCAAAAACCCAAAACAATCCAAAAGCATCATCAAAAACAACTCCTAAGTGGGTTCTAACCCAACCAAACTAAACATAGATTAATTAAAGGTTTTTCCCAACCCCAAACTCTCAAATACTTGTAAGTTAGGTTAACTTTCTAACACCCAAACATGTATCCATACATCATAAACTAAGAATCCACACTCAAAGGGAGGATTCCATACTCATCTTACACAACTAGGGTTTTACTAACCCAACTTTCAGCATTTTAGGGTTAGTATGAATTCCTAACTAAACCCTAGAAAATGGAACCAACTAATATCCATACAAACCCATAGTAATCCATACAAATCCATACAAAATCATAGCCATCCAGACAAAACCCTAGTTTCCATACCTTTCTTGGCTTTCTTTCTCTTCTTCTTCTTCTTCTTCTTCTTCTTCTTCTTCTTCCTTTCTCCTCTCTTCACGTAATGCCCTATCACCCTTCCCAAATGAGAGACCAACTTGGTCTTATCCCATTTGATTTCTAATTTGCCTTTTATTGCACTTTGGTCCTCAAATTCCCTTCTATTTGCACCGCAACTTCCCATTATTCCACTTTGGCATATAAGCTTATTATCTTATGACTTTTATATCCTATTTTGACAAGTTACAAATTTACCCTTGCTTATTTCCGGGTTTCTCAGTTTTCACGTTTTGAATTTAAATTACAAAAAATTCAAATTATACCTACAAAATTCCCTAAACATGTTGAAAACGACTAGGGTATATTTCGGGATGTTACAATTATCATTTTGCCATTTTTGAAAATTTCTAATTTTTCCGGGTTTTACATTCTTCCCCCCTTAATAGAATTTCATTCCTGAAATTCATACATACTACCACACACAAGCACATGCATATGCAATAGTCATTCTAGTTCCAATATTAGACTTCTAATATTAGATAACGCACCTTCATCCTCAAATAGGAAAGAATAAGTGACTAGCATTGTGTCCTCGCGTTCCCAAGTTACCTCCTCCACTCCTCGGTGTTGCCACAACACACGTTCACTAGCCTCACGATCTTGCCTCGCAAAACATGATCCCAGCTATCTAGGATATGCACTGGTCTCTCCTCGAAGGTCCCATTAGTGTCAACAGTAATCTCTCCCCAATCCACTACATGAGCTGGATCTGGAGTATACTTCCAGAGCATGGAGACATGGAACACCTCATGGACACCTGATAAACTCGGCGGTAATGCCAACCGTTACACAACTGTGCCCACCCTCTCAAGTATCTCGAATAGCTCAATATACCTCGATGATAGCTTCCCTCGATTCCCGAATCTGACCACTCCTCTCTTAGGCATCACCTTCAAGAAGACGTGATCACCCACCAACTCCGCAGGTCAATGTCGATGTCGCCGTGAGCTCTTCCGCTTCGCTTCGGAAATGTGTGAGAAGACGCCGAATCAAATCCACCTTCTCAGAGGTGTCTCGAATCATATCCGGACTAGTGATGGAACTCTCTCCCACCTCTGTCTAACAAATCGAGGATCGGCATGGCCTCCCATGTAGGGCCTCATAGGGCGCCATCTCTATTCTCGCTTAATAACTGTTGTTATAGGCGAATTCCACTAAGGGTAAGTGCTCCTTCCAGCTACCCTTAAGATCTAGGACGCATGCTCGCAGCATGCCCTCTAAAAACTGTATGGTCCTCTCCGATTGACCATCTGTTTGCGGATGAAATGCAAAGGCTCATTGTCAATCAGTCCCATGGCCTTGGAAACTCTTCTAAAGTGTGTCGAAACCCGGGATTCGCTTGATACAATAGAGACAACACCATGTAACCACCCTAATGTACACCCAAGAGAATTCCTCCAAAGGTGAAGGTCATCCGCAATGCTGTAAAATGTGTCGACTTAGCCGAGCCTACCCACCATCACCCATACCGTATCATGCCTCACCGTACATAGCAAAGTAACACAACATCCAACGACATGTTCCCACTTCCACCTCACTACCTCCAAAGGGTCGAGTAGCCCCGCCGGGCTTCGATGCTCACTTTAACCTACTAACACATGAGACACCTGGGCTGAACAAAATCTCCAACTGTCGCTCATTCCACTCCGTGAATAATCGCTTACAAATATCACAGACATCTTGCTCCGGGCCTAGATGCATAGCAAATCAAGAGCAATGGAACTCCCTGAGGATCTCCTCTCTCAAATCAGTCAGTTGGGGAACCACAACCCGTCCCCTATACCGAAGACTACCATCTGTGTGGATGGCCCATCCTTCATCACCCATTCCTGCTTATAACCGGTCCCTGATAGACACTATCTCTGCGTCCTGCCCCTGGGACTCAATCACTCTGCTCAGTAGGGATGGCATAACCACCAAACTCCCTAACACTCCCTGAGCCTGATCACTGTAATGCAATCTAAACTGTCACACAGTCTCGAGCATCTACCACTCTCAGGAAACTACACTAGCCAATACTCCCCGTGACTTCCAATTGAGTGCATCAGCCACTACATTTGCCTTACCAGGATGGTAATGCAAAGTGAAGTCATAGTCCTCCAGATACTCAATCCATTTGCGTTGCCTCATGTTAAGTTCCCGCTGTGTGAAAATATACTTCAAACTCTTATGGTCTGAAAGCACTTCGAACTACTCACCATACAAATAGTGGCGCCAAATCTTTAAGGCAAAGACAATGGCCGATAACTCCAGATCATGTGTAGGGTAATTCTGTTCATGATTCTTTAGTTGTCTGAAACCATAAGCTACAGCCCTCTCGGACTACATCAAGACACATCCCCGTCTGTCCCTAGAGGCATCATAGTACACCATGTACCTCTGTCCCTATTCCGGGACAATCAGAATGGGAGTTGGAGTAAGCCTCCTTTTCAACTCTTGGAATACCTTCTCACATAGGTCATCCCACTCAAACTTAACCCCCTTTCAAGTCAATCTAGTCATAGGTGTTGCTAGCCGGGAGAAATCCTCAATAAACCTCTTGTAATACTCTCCCAACTCATAACAGCCTCAACCTTCTCAAGGTCTACTGACACACCTAAAGCTAACACGACGTGTCCCAAGAATTTCACCTCAATAAGCCAAAATTCACATTTGTTGAACTTGGCATACAATTGATGATCCCTGAGTGCCTGGAGAATAATCCGCAAATGATCCTCATGCTCCTCCTCAGACTGGGAGTAGATCAAGATGTCGTTAACAAAGACCACAATAAACTGATCCAAATAGGGCTGGAATACCCTATGCATGAGATCCATGAATGTTGTTGGAGCATTCGTCAACCCGAAGGGCATCACTGTGAACTCAAAATTCTATATCGCTAGCCCTAAATGCTGGGTTTTTGGTGGATATCACCCTCCTTAACTCTCAATTCGATGGTAAATCGATGTAAGGTTCATCTCTGAGTAGACTCGCGCCCCTCTCAACTAATCAAACAAATCATCAATCCTCGATAATGAATTCTGATTCTTGATTGTAACCTTGTTCAATTGTCGATAGTCAATGCACAATTAAAGAGTTCGGTCCTTTCTAGCAAACAATATCAAGCGCCTAGCAGAAGTGCCTTGGCCTAATAGCGCCCTTGCCCAACTCGTAGTTGACTCGAGTTCATGAAACTTAACCTGCCATCCTCCTGAGAGCCGCAGATACGAAAGCAACGTACCAAAGTGTAACTCAATGACAAAGTCCACATCCCTGTGCTGAGGTAATCCCGGTAGCTCATCCAGAAAGACATCCTCATACTCAAGAATCCACCCGAGTAACACCCAAACTCGCCTCCCTCATCGTGGTAAGGCTTGCTAGCCAACCCATCAACTGTCCACTCCATCTGCAGTCATGCACGGTCCGGGCAAAGCATTATGCCCTCTCAAACGTAACACAATAATGTCCGTGTGTAGGCGGTAACCCACCTATGATCACAATCAATGACGACTCTATGGGCCATCAACCAGTCCATCCTAAGGATGACATCGAACTTTGATATGTCCATGACCCTCAAGTCCATAATGAGTAGAATCCCTAAGATCTCTGATTCACAATCCCGACATATCTTATCGACACTCACCCTAGTTCCTAGCGGAGAATTCACATACAACAGCTTTTTCAAGGTTTCAACCTCTAAGCCCAAACTTTTCTCACATTATGCAGCAATAAACATGAATACAATGCACCTGAATTTAAACAACACTCTTATAAAGAAGTGTGAGAGCCGAATGTGTTCAGATATCAAACTCCATCCGAAGTCACCATGGGTAATTACAAGAAGACATACCCCTAGGTCCCCAAGCACCTACCGAAGTCTCGCTCGACTCGACTCCATGCCCATGGCCCATCCGCAAATAGTATGGTTGTGCAAAGACTGCAATTAACATCGATTCCTACCTATGATGGGGTAAAGAGGAATAAACTGGGTCCGCGCATGTCCCACTAACGATTGGGGTTGTGGTGTCCCATAACTCCGGGATCCTTGCCTCCGTGGGCAATCCTACTTTATATGTCCAGGTTGATGACAATGGAAACATGTCATCGGGTCCTCGCCAAGTTAAGAGCCCCGATATGGCCTCGCCTAATGATCGCGGGCTCCGCCCCCTCAAACTCGTGAACAGAAGCTCTACTTCTTTCCTAACTAGAAGAAGGCTGGTCCTTCCTCTCGTCACTAGCACCGATCTCGAATGCTCCATGCATCTCTATCTCTCTCTATGCACATAGCGGTCCTCACCATAAGTCCATATGTCCCGTAGAGAAATCCCACACCTTGCCCCTGATGGACAACTCAGCCATCCCCATTCTTTAGCTTACCATATCTACGGTCACGTAGTCATCCCGAACATGCCAACTCAGTTGAATCCTATTACGTGATTCGTTACGCCATGTTTCATTGCTTCAACTCAAGAAACTCCCGAGCTTTTGCATGTCTAGCTAATGTCAGGAAAAACTTACCCATGAAGAGCTCTCTGAACTCTCCCCATGTCATCGTCTCAGGATCCCTCGAGACTCTAACCCAATCCCACCATATCTGGGACTCACCCTCTAGCCGAAATGTGGCTAGCCTGATCCTCGTAGTATCGATAATCTCCATAGCCTCCAAAAATCCTCCTCAACCTCGTAGGAACCAATGATCGGCTACCACCGGATCCCCTTCCCGATGAATGTCGAGGATGACGTGGCTATAAACTCGATGCATTTCGTCCTCACCAATTTCATCTACATCTGGGCCAGGTAATGGCAATAGCTGTGAAGACACCCATGGCCTCTATAAAGGCCCCGTGGTCAAAGCCGTGCAATGGTTAGCCATCGCCCATTGACGACTCACGGTTCGCACTTCAACCGGCTATCCGTACAAGCAAGATAGCAATTTAAGATTCTCTCTTTTCATTTATCACATAGTGGTGCATAATGCCAAACACTAACTACGTAATCATGCTTATTCATTTTCCGAACCCCTAAGGTTACATTTGCTAACCCTAGTGTTCTTCAATTTCTATACGCATTCTATCATACATATATTCATACAACCACATTACATCTCCCATGGAACATATTAGAACACCAAAGCAATCAATGCACACAATGTCGTGTTCTACATTCATGCCTACTAATCCTAGGTATCCGGACACCTAACTCTCGATACTCAGCTATGACAAGACAATATCCGAAAATACTAGTGGATACCCCCACCTGAGCTCCTAGGTAATCGTTAACCTAAGCTCTGATACCAAGCTGTGACGCCCCAAACTTGAGGTCCGATGTCTGGCCAACCCACTTTAATTTCAGGATTCGAATGACCCAATACCACACTGTTGTGTCCAATTTATCGGGATCCATATTTTCATAAAAAATCGGGCAGGGTCTCCTTTGTTCGGGGAGCTCTACCCAACATACAACCTGTATAACCATAACCCATCCAGGGTCTCAACAGAAGTAGTAATGACCACACAGGGTCTATATGTCCATATCCCTAATATACAACTATATCACAACTACTTGTGGACATCGAGTTACTCAGCACCACCTCAATATATCCCTTTACCGAGATTCATTCATTCACATTTAAATCTAAAATATGAAAGTAAAACACTTAATTACAACCCGTAAGAGTCCAATCACGACCTTCTTACCATAATTACATACCCAACTATTTAGATAATAGTCCCAAAAGAATTTCATTACAATTCCTTTATACAAAATACTTTTAATAAAAGTAATATCAAGGCCACACATCGGCCTCCTTCATAATCACGACCTCGTCGGAGCACTGTCTCCCGGTACACCCCCTATACCTAAAAAGGGGTCCCATGACGGGGTGAGCAATGCCTAGTAGAAAATTTTTCATACAAGGGCTACTCCCCGCCTAAATGCACATGCAATGGCATACATAAAACATCAAATCATATTGCATATAAATAATGCAATCCTATATGGAATGTTTCATGTCATGCATGAGATGAGACTCCTCATGCCCACAACCCGAGTCCCGATCGACTCCCTCACACCTGCAACACCAAGTGTGAAAAACCAATCATCAATGTTTCACCCAATGACTTAAACCATTGGAAAACCCTCCAATTTTAATTTATCAAATCCCGTGTGTTTCCATGGGTGGCGAATTTTCAGGGTCTCACCGCAAGCTTTGCACGCCTTCCGACACTTTCTCGAACTTACATCGCCGGATGCATATGTCTAACCAAGAATAAATTTTGGGTCTTTCACCCTAAGGGGGGATCTGCCCTATCTTGCTTCACCTAAACACATGTGGATTTAGTATTATTATTGTTTTACACAACCGTGAGTCTCGATTTTGGACGTTGTCCCATTTCCGAGCTCACCACACATTCACTAAGAATGGTGAATAACCAACACCATGCACACACCACTGACGCGATGTGACCGCATATGAAATGCAATCATGTCATTTCATGCTATGTCATGCTACATGCAACATTTATAAATTCCGGATAATTATATTTCCTACATATAATTTCCATTCATCACCATTTCCATGTTAATACATCACGCAAGCACATATTAACATGATTTTACACACAACAACATGTTATTTATTTTTTCCAACAATAACACACAAATGGCTCAAATCTCGACCCACATAAATAGTGGCACTCCTCTCAATCCCTTCACTACCATGAACCATTTTCGTTCCATTCATCAACAAATTATAGTGATACCGGAAAAACTCAACAAAACCCAAGACATTAGTCCTGGGATTAAAACCAAATCTCAACATACCGGGATTACCAAAGCACCTAAAATCCTGTCCAAATCATTCAAAAACAAATGCAAAAATTCATAAAAATTCATACACTCAGTCCCTAAAAAATTTGGGACTGAAATTTACGACCTCTCACGACCTCTAAGAAAAACCCTAAGCCATAAAATGGCCTTGAGGCTAAAAATAACCCAAGTAGGAAAATTCCCTACCTCATGGAGTTTAACGAAACTCCAAGATTTTGGTACCCACGCGTAGCTTGTGATGCGTGGATCAACTTTGCCTTTTGCTCCGATGAAAACCTACGGTCCGATTTCCGTAGATCTTAGAGATAAGTGAAAAAAAAAAATTCCCTTTCTCTCTCTCTCTCTTCTCGCTCTCACTCTCCCGTCCATTCCTTTTTCCTTTCCTTTTGATTTTCATATATATACCTCTAAGCATAAAATAAAGCATCATTAGATTCATAACAAATCCAAATCCAAACTCTAAAGCTTCTAAAACATCCATAGAAATTGTTAATAGAACATGTCAACATACAAACACATATCCCTTATCCAAATTCATAAAAAAAAAAAATATCAAACAAAATACATTAAGATAACTAATTTTTCCTCAATAATCGATCCTCGTTCACCCTCCACATCCACATAATAATCATCTTCATCATTATAGCCTTCCTCATTTTCCTCATTTCTTTATCTTCATCTATTAATGAAAGATAAGGCATAGGTTTAAAGCTTGAAGTTATGCCCTTCCCCCTTAATACTAGCAACATGCTTGAGCTTGCTCTAACTCAAGTATTTGTGACACCCCAAAACCCGAGGGTCCCGTTGACTAGCCGTTAACCTGCGGAATTTCTACCTTAGGTCATTGCGCACCCAAGTCTTTGTACCGAACCAGCACTAATTACTCATGGACACCGAGTTACTCGGCACCACCTCAATACATCCCTTCATCGAGACCCATTCATTCATATTTAAGTTTAAAATATGAGAATAATATACTCAAATACAATCCGTAAGAGTCCGATCACTACCCTCTTACCATTATTACATACCCGACTATATTAGCAATAGTTCAAAAGAATTTAATTACAATTTTTTTATACAAAAATACATGCTAGAACTAATTTGTCCCAAGCACTTTTTACAAAAGATTTATCAAGGCCACATGCCAGCCTTCTTCGCAATCACGACCTCGTCTGAGCGTCGTCCACCGGCGTAGACCCTGCACCTGAAAGGGTTGTCCCATTAAGGGTAAGCCACGCCCAATAGATAATACCTCCTACAAGAGCTACTCCCCACCGAAGTGTACATGCAATGTTCACTCAACATTTCACATTCACATTCCACCAAGAACATGACAATTCTATATGGAATCCTACATGTCATGCCATGAAATGAGATAAGACTCAATCATGTACCATGCGCCCAAGTCCTCACCAACTCCCTCACACAACACCTAAGCCCATGTGTGATAAATCGCCATTTTAGATGACATCCAATGATCATTTTCAAAACAAATTTCATTTGTTTATAAACCAAAAGCTTTTTGGATGATACATCACAATGATCATTTCATATTCAAAACCATGCTTTTGTAGAAGATTTTATGGTCCCACTTTCATGCCCGTAAAACCTAGACACTTTTACGGCTTTTCACCATTGGGGACTATATCTGACCATAATTGGTGAGTCTTTCACCCGAGGAGGAATCTATCCCTGCTTGCTGATACCCGGCACATTTTCTTTACCATTTTAATCAATCGCGCAACTCTGTTGGACGTTGTCCCATTTAACCGAGATCACCGAATCAACACCAAACGCAGTGTCGATTTACCAACCATGCACTCACACCCACTTAATGTGATGTCTTATGCATATGCAATGTAATATGCCATTGCATGTTATATCATGTCACATGCATAATGAATGCTACATGGACAACACAATCATACCACGGTCGTGTCATGGACAATCACATCACTCGCATATGACTTCATATCATTTCATTTATGTCAATATATCATACAAGCATATCAACATTCATTCAACATGTCATTTTATGATCGTGTAATGACACACACTACAAGCAAGCGCTTGCGTAATGGCTATCAGACATAACACCATCACATGTCAATACGTTGGAGTACTCATATTGACATCCAAACATGTCACTACATTTTCAAGTAGTGGCTCACTCACAATCAAGCCATGTCATGGCCATATGCACATATAAACTTATCACATGTCAACATGTTAGAGCACACATATTGACATCCAAACATGTCACTATTAGCCAAGCAATGACACACTCAAACAAGTCACGCAATGGCCCCTGAAGCAAGGCACAACAATTACAAATCATGCCACGAGATCGACCCCAAACAGGCCATAAACATCGTGGCCCCGTGATAGCCCAACGCCGCCTAGTGTAGTCTTCCTTCGCCAGCGAGCAACAAGACGTGGCTCAGCGGACCGTATGTCCCATTTTTCTCGCCTCAGCTAGCCTACAGAAGATGCCTGCACGCCTAGCGACCCCCTCTCGCCCAGGCATCCCCTCGCCTAAATGAAGAACCAATCTTCCTTGAGAAGATTCACATCTTCGCCTAGGCAAAGAAACATCGAACATAACCCAAAAATCTAATTTTATTCGCTAAACAAGCCCTTAACAAAAAACCCTCATTTCACCTCAACATGGAAAGTAAGCTGGGCAGAAGAATCCTTTACCTCAGAGGTGATACACGGGGTAGGAAGCCTCTAACCCGACAACTCAATTTCCGAAATCCCTCTGGATCTTCTACGAATCCTCTTCTAGGTACCACACTATTCCCCATCGATGTGATGAACTTTCATTCTGCCTCCGACAAAAACCGACCAACTAATCGCAGAGATCTCGAGGAAGCCTTACTTTCCCTCTTCTCCTCTCCCATTTCCTATCTCTCTCAGTCAATCAAGAAAAATGGGCTTTTCTAGCCCTAATTCCTCTTTTGTCCCAACTTAAGCTTAAGTTGTATGTGTGGCCCACGTATCCACCCTCGTTCGGGTTCGATTTTGGCTCGAAATAATTTATTTAGTCTCCGTTCAAGTTCAAATTATATCCCATGAACTTGACTCAAGTCATTTCCCAACTTCCGAGATTTTCGTAAACAATCTCGTCCCTAAGAGTCACTGGACACTCATCACCCCAAAAAACGTGAAAATCAAACTATCTCGAAATTCGATGAAATACATCTGGGTAACTAGATTTCGCGAGACAAATCCAATGGTGAGTTCCATTTCATCATCCGAGATCTAGAAAATTTCCAGGTTTTCAACCTGTACTATTCTAGCAATTTACCATTTTGCCCATTTTCAGAAAAAATTTGATTTTTCTCAAGTTTTACATTCTCTCCCCCTTAAAAGAATTTCGTCCCGAAATTCCCACACACCGTACACACAATCTCATGTATATGCAACAGTCATTTAATATCAATGACTAAACCATACCTTTTTCCTTGAATAAGAAGGGATAGTTGGCACGCATAGTGTCTTCGGGTTCCCATGTTGCCTCCTCTATTCCACGGTGCTACCACAACACCTTCACTAGCCTCATGGTCTTGCGTCGCAAATCCTTATCCCTGCTATCCATGATACGCACAGGTCCCTCCTCGAAGGTCTCATCTACATCAACTACAAGCTCTCCCCAATCCTCCACATGAGTTGGATTTGGGGTGTACTTCCGGAGCATGGAGACATGGAACACAGCATGTACACTTGATAAACTCGACGGTAAAGCCAATCGGTATGAAACCATACCTACCCTCTCGAGTACCTCGAAGGGCCCAATATACCTCGGCGATAGCTTTCCCCACTTGTTGAACCTGACCACTCCTCTCTTAGGCATCAACTTCAAGAAGACATGATCACCCACCTCAAACTCTAAAGGTCGCCATCGTTTGTCGACGTAGCTTTTCTGTCTACTTTAAGCCGTGAGAAGATGCTTTCGTATCAAATCCACCTTCTTAGAGGTGTCGCTAACCAACTCCGAATTTGTGGTGGTTCTATCTCCCACCTTTATCCAACAAACCGGAGATCGACATGGTCTCCCATACAATGCCTCAAAGGGTGCCATCTGTATGCTCACTTGATAACTATTGTTGTAGGCAAATTCCACCAAGGATAAATGCTCTTCCCAACTACCCTTAAGATCCAAGACACATGCCCGTAGCATGTCCTCTAACGTCTGGATGCCCCTCTCTGATTGACCGTTCGTTTAGGGATAAAGGTGTGCTCGTCATCAACCGTGTCCCCATGGCTCGCTCGAAACTCTCCCAAAAATGAGCCGTGAACCTGGGATCCCGATCCGATACTATGGATACTGGCACTCCATGTAACCGGACTATCTCCCGTATATACAACCTGCAGAATTCCTCCAGTATGAAGGTCATCTGCATAGCCAAAAAGTGTGCCGGTCCACTATCACCCACATAGTGTCATGCGCTCGCAATGTCCGTGGCAAGTGAGTCACAAAACCCATCATGACGCCAGCCTCACTTCCACCGCCTACCTCCAATGGTTAGAGTAACTCACAATTCCGTGTCAAATTTCTTTACTCCGTCGACACGTGAGACATTATCAAACAAAATCTCCTACTTGTCCATCCACCTGCGACATCGCGACGTGAGATCTGGATACATCTTCGTACACTGGATGCACAAAGAAAAATGAGAGCAATGGAACCTCGAGGATATCCTCTGGTATCTTCCGGACCGGGGAACCAACTGGTCCTATAATCAAGACTACCTTCTGAGTGCATGGTCCAACCTTCGTCACATGTACCTAACCATACCCGGTCCCTAATGGACAGTATCTCTACGTCTTGTCCCTATAACTCGATCACTCTACCCAGTAGGGAAGGTGTAGCCACTAAACTCCCCAACGTACCCTGAGCCTGATCACTGTACTATTGTCCAAACTGTCCCACAATCTCAATCATCTACCACTCCCGAGAAGCTATACTAGCCAACACTCCCCGTGACTTCTGGTTGAGTGCATCAGCCACCACATTTGCCTTACTGAGGTGGTAATGCAAAGTGAAATCATAATCCTGCAGATACTCCATCCACCTACGTTGCCTCATGTTAAGGTCTCGCTGTGTGAAAATGTATTTCAGACTTTTATGGTCTGAAAACACCTTAAACTGTTCACCGTATAAATAATGGGGCTAAGCCTTTAAGGCAAAGACAATGGCCACCAACTCCATGTCATGTGTAGGGTAACTCTATTCGTGGTTCTTCAACTGCAAAGAACCATAAGCCACCAATTTCTCCCGGATCGCATCAAAACACATCCTGTACCCCATCCTTGAGGCATCACAATACACTGCGGGTGTACCTCCGTCCCTTTGGGACTATCAATATGAGTCGAAGTAAGCCTCTTAATTCCCGAATGCCCACACAAGTCATTCCACTCATACTCGACTCCTCCGAGTTAAACTTCGTCATAGGTGCAAGATAACTGTGAGTAGTCCTCAATGAACTCCCGTAATACCCTACCAATCCTGCAAATCAAGGTGATTCGAAGACCGACTTTAGTCTATCCTTAATTCATAATCGCCTCATCCTTCTAGTCCACTGACACCCCCTGCCGATACCACGTGCCCCAAGAATCTCACCTCAATAAGCTAAACTCACACTTACTGAATTTGGCATATAACTGATGCTCTCTCAAGGTCTGGAGAATGACCCTCAAGTGACCCTTGTGATCCTCCTCAAACTTGGAGTAGATCAAGATGTCATCCACAAAAACCACAACAAACAGATCTAGGTAGGGCTGGAACACCCTATGCATAAGATCCATGAATACAATTAGAGCATTCGTCAACCCAAATGGCATCATTGTGAACTCGAAATGCCCATACTGCGTCCTGAATGCTATTTTAGGGATATCTGCCTCCCTAACCCTCAACTTATGGTAATCTATATGAGATCTATCTGGAGGTGCACCCACACCCTCTCAGTGATCAAACAAATCATCAACTGCGAGCAAAGGGTACCTATTCTTTGATAGTAGCCTTATTCAATGTCAGCACCCATACATTAACTCAAGAGTCTTGTCCCTCTTCTTAAGTAAATAGAACCGCAAATACTTGCTGCGAAGTGTTTGGTCTACGAAACCTCATTCAACAATCTACACTGTGACTCAGTTCCCTGTAACTCAACAAGCGTCATTCTATGCGAAGTCATAGAAATAGGCGATGTACTAGGGTGTAACTCAATAACGAAGTCCACATCCCTATACAAAGGTAAGCCCGGTAGTTCATTCGAAAAAACATCCTTGTACTCACAAATCACCTGAGGTAGATCCAAATCCTGTCTCACCTCGTCTTTCAGAGTAAGGCTTGCCAACCACCCCATCAGCTGCCCATGCCACCTAGAATTGTACACGACTCTTATCCCCCTGAAACGTAACACAAGTATTATCCAGTGTGTAGGTAGTAACCCTTCTACAATCACAATCAATGACGACTCAATGTGCCGTTAACCAGTCCATCCCAAAGATGACATCAAACTCCGACATGTCCATGACCCTTAGGTCCATAGTAAGTAGAATCCCTGAGATCTCCAACTCACAATCCCGACATATCTGATCAACCCTCACCCTAGTTCATAATGGAGAACTCACATGCAATCTGTTCTAAGGTTTCAACTCTAAGCCCAAATCTTTCACATTACGATGCAAGTTGAACGAATAAATGAGATACACTGAATCAAACACTGTGGTCCATAGTTTAAATGTACTCCTGAATGACCGACCGCCCACAAGCTCACTGAGGTGTGTTATGGCATAGACACACCCATTGGTCTTTGAATTCCCGACCTGTGAGCCCGCTCGACCCATGCCCCGGCCTATGTGGCCCGCCTGCGAAATAGTAGGTGTTGTGTAACACCTTGGGACTAATATTGTCTTCCCTAGCCCATGGTGGGGTAAGGAGGAACAAATTGCGTTTATGCATGCCCTACTGATGATTGGGACTATGGGTGTCCCATAATTCTAGGATCCCTGCCTCTAAGGGCAATCCCGTCTCAAGTGTCCAGGCTAGTGGCACTAAAAACACTCTCTACTCCGTCGGGCCAGAGCCCCGGGCGCTCCCATCTGGGATGATCGACCGACCCGCCCCGCAGCTGGGACGGCCTTGTCTCTAAAACCCTCGAGGAGCAAAAGTCCTCTGCTTCTTTCCCAAGTTAGAAGAAGAGAGTTGACTCTCCTTTCTCTTATCACTAGCACCTGCATCCCGGATGCTCTGTGTGTTGTCCACTTCCCTCTCTATGGCCATAGCTGTCCTGACTATCGACATATCTTACAGGAGGAGTCCCATAATTTTACCCCGGATAGACAATTTCAAACCATCCTCAAATTTCCTCACTTTAGCCATGTCCGTGGCCACATAATCATCCGCGAAACGTGCTAATTCAGTGAACTTAGCCACATATTCGAGCCCCATCATCGTTCCTTGTTTCAACTCTAGGAACACCCTAGCTTTTGCATGTTGTGCAAATGCCGAGAAATATTTGCCCATGAAAAGCTCACGAAATTCTTCCCATGTCATTGCCTCCAAGTTCCTCGAGGCTTTGACCTAATCCCACCATCCTTGAATTCAATTTCAGCTGGAATGCAAATTAGCCTTATTCTCATGGCATCGAGTGTGACCCCATAGCCTCCAAAATCTCGGGCCAACTTTGCTGTAACCAATGATCGCTATCGGTTCCTCCTCCTCAAGGCTGGAGGATGATGTGCCTTAAACCTTTGAGGTTACTTCCGTTCTCCCCGCCCATTTGCATTAACCTATGCAATGGTGGTAGGCCACAACGCCGTTCGCACAATGGCAGCGCTTCGAGCACTAATAGCCCCATGAAGGCTTGTCGATCAAAGGCCTGGTGGTCGGGTTGTCAGCTTCGCCCACCGCCTCAACGTCCTCTTCTTTCTCGACTTGCCATCTACACATGTCAAATAGCAAATCGAGATTCATTTTTTCGTTTGAACAACTGCAGGCTGCGCCCAACTACTAATAGACCTCAACATCCTGAACTATCCCGTTCGTTCTTGTCCGAAACCCTAAGGTTATGTTTTCTAACCCTAGTGTTCCTCTTTTCCTATATACATTTTTACTATGTATATAATTCACACAACATATAGCACCAAATCATGTAGCACATTTAGGCACAAAACATGAAATGCACATAATGAATGCAATGGTCTAAAATCATGCCCATCAAACCCTAGGTAATCATATACCTATGTTCTGACGTACAAATTGTGACGTCATAACTCAATGAATCTAATGACCTAGACCCATATCCATTAAGCCCTAAGTAGTCATATACCTATGCTCTGATACAAAGTTGTGACGCTGGTATCAGATGCACCATAAATGTCATTACCTAGGCCCATGCCCCTAAAGCCCTAGGTATTCATATACCGAAGTCTCCGATACCGCTTCGACACCCTAAACTTGTGGGTCCGCTGACTAGGCCGTCAACCTACTTAATTACTACACCTTAAGTCATTGTGGCACCTGGGTCTCGGTGTAACGGACCGCACCAATTACTCGTGGACACCAAGTTACTCGACACCACCTCGATACATCTCTTCATCAAGACCCATTCATTCATATTTAAGTTTAAAATATGAGAATAATACACTCAAATACAGTCCGTAAGAGTCCGATCACTACCATCTTACCATTATTACATACCCGACTATATTGGTAATAGTCCAAAAGAATTTAATTACAATTCTTTTATACAAAAATACATGCTAGAACTAATTTGTCCCAAGCACTTTTTACAAAAGATTTATCACGCCACATGCCGCTTCTTCTTTCTAATCACGTGCCTTCGTCTAGCACGCCCACCAAAGGTGCACCCTACACCTGAAAGGGTTGTCCCATAAAGGGTGAGTCACGCCCAGTAGAGAATACTTCTTAGTAGGGCTACCCCCCACCTAAGTGCACATGCAATGTTCACTCAACATTTCACATTCACATTCCACCAAGAACATGTCAATTCTATATGGAATCCTACATGCCATGCCATGAAATGAGATGAGACCATCCACGCACTATGCGCCCAGTCCTCATCGACTTCACACACAACGCCTAAGCCCATGTGTGATAAATCGTCATTTTATATGACATCCAATGATCATTTTCAAAACAAATTTCATTTGTTTATAAACCAAAAGCTTTTTGGATGATACATCACAATGATCATTTTATATTCAAAACCATGCGTCTTTTTGTGGGTAGCGGATTTTTGGTGTCCCACCTCATGCTCCGTAAACCTAGACACTTTTACTGCCTTTCACCGTTAGGGACTATATCTTACCATAATTAGTGGGTCTTTCACCCAAGGGAGAATCTATCCCTGCTTGCTAATACCTGGCACATATTTTCTTTACCATTTTAATCAATCATGCGACTCTGTTGGACGTTGTCCCATTTAATCGAGCCCATCAATTCAAACACCAAACGTAGTGTCGATTTACCAACCATGCACTCACACCCACTTAATGTGATTCCCTATGCATATGCAATGTAATATGTCATTGCATGTTATATCATGTCACATGCATAATGAATGCTACATGGACAACACAATCTACACCACTTACCGGTGTCATGGACAATCACATCACCTGCATATGACTTTCATACATCATTTCATTCATGTCAATATATCATACAAGCATATATCAACATTCACATTCAACATGTCATTTTATGATCAAGTAATGACACACACACAAGCAAGCCATGTAATGGTTATTGCACATAACAATTCATCACATGTCAATACGTTGGAGTACTCATATTGACATCCAAACATGTCACTACATTGTCAAGTAGTGGCTCATCACACCGCTTGTCATAAGCCATTTACACATATAAACTCATCACATGTCAACATGTTAGAGCACACACATTGACATCCAAACATTTCACTATTAGCCAAGTAATGACACACTCAAATAAGTCACACAATGGCCCCTGAAGCAAGCCACAACAATCACAAATCGGGCCACGAGATCGACCCCAAACAGGCCATAAACACGTGGCCCCAAACAACTGGCAGCTCACCTAAGCTGCCAGCCCTCCTTCACCCAAAGCAAACAACCTAGCCTCAGGTGGACCGTATATCCCATTTTCTGTCCCTGCCTCGCTCTAGGCATGCATGCCCATGCCTAGGCGGACCCCTTCGCCTAGGCGAACCATCCCCTCGCCTAGGCGAATAACTAATCTTCCCTGAGAAGATTCACACCTTCACCTAGGTGAACTGAGGTTCGCCTAGGTGAAGAAACGTCGAACATAACCCGAAAATCTAGTTTTTTTTATGGCCAAACAGGCCCTTAAAGAAAAACCCTCTTTTCCCGGCCCAAAGATGGAAAGTAAGCCAAGGTAGGAAGAATTCCTTACCTATAGGTGCGTGACACACGGGTAGGAAGCCTCCTAAATCAGATAACTCGAGCTCAAATCTCCTCTGATTCTGTGAAAATCTTTCTTTCCAAGTACCCACGCAAGGATGAAAAAATACCTGGCTGCATGGATATCGGTAATTGGATTTTACGGATATATCGGATATATCGGAGATATATCGGTGGATATTTTTACATGAATATCGATATATCAAAAATTAATAAAAATACTTTTAAATTGATGGAAACACTTTATAAAAGTGTAAAAATGACATTAATAATGAAATACAGACATTGATATTACATTGTCATGGTCTTTCACCACCAAAATGAAGATCGAAGGTGGCTCCATTGCAACATTTGATGAAGGGATCCTATCTGCGAAGACAATAGTCATACCAAGACATGGTGTCTGATAATATCGTTATAAGATCGAACATGCCATGTATAAATGCTCTCTACTTGTACCTTCCACAACCTCTCCATGGATGGGAAATTGGGGTTCACCACATGTTCGCTTGAAACTTTGCTGCATTTGATATGGAATGCTGAATGGCATTTGTTCAAGAGTGAGGATAATTTATCATTCCATATTCTTCATCAATGGAAGCCAAGGATTTGAAGAAGGCTGACTATAAGTCATTGTGTGAGGAGGAAAATGTTACCGCTATTGGATGAATCATCAGAGCTGAGTGCCAATGCTCATAGATTCAAACTAGCCGACAATTAATCCTCATCAGATGTGCCATCCTTCGCTTGTCGACCATATGGCTTTCCAATGGCTCCAATACTCGCACCAAATTTCCTAGACCCGTGGTCTTCATCTGCAGCATGTGTGAAATCATCTTCACTGCTGAATAATTTCAATGGATATTGACTTATTTGTCGATCCGCAATATCTTCACCATCATTTCCCAAGATCACTACCATCATCGTCCCTCCTCTCGAGCCATCACGTCAGAGTCAAGCACCGCCAAAACTAGGTCTACTACTATGTTCAACACTTGAATCAAAATAGGGTCGAGAATCAACAAATGGGCTGAACCGAAGTCTCTCATGTCTTGATCGAAACTTCACTATTAACTTCTTCAGATAAAACACGGCCAACATCAACACCAAATTTTCTCGAATACGCAAGAGCAATTCGTGGATCAGATTTCCATCTTCATCATCCAAATGGAGAGGTCTAACCTGATTGGAATAATTGATTATCCTTCACCAAACTCGGCTGAAATGTCGAGTAAATCAAGGTAATTCTTTCAGCAACTTTATCTGACTCTGCTTGCATATCACGTATCCTTTAGTTTCATGTTATAGTAACAAAAACTAATTGTTGAGCTAGTAAGCAAGCGATTTTTGCTTTGTATGTATTAGAGCAACAAAGTTCCAATTCCTCTCACATGTCAAGAAGATGCGCCAAGTTAACTTTAATGGCCAAATTCTCAATGGGAGGTGGTTTCCATACATGAACCACCATTCAGTCGCAATAAAAATAAGTAACATTCAAAATCTTAATAATAACATGAAAATAGGCTTTATTTTTAATGTTTTAATGAGAAATAACACTAACCAGGAACCATTAAATCTCTTGAGGCTATTGCTGCTCTATCACCGAATCCTCTCTTTCGCATCTCGAAACATTACAAGCTGTGAATTGAAAATATACATGTCTAATCAGTATAAGTGTAAGTGTAGTTTAACCAATTAACTTGAATCGCTTAATTAGATTTGTAACCGCGATGTACCTCATTTCCAAAATTACCAATGCATGTAGAAGTAGAAGATAATCTCAAGGGAATATTTCGTGGAACAAATTTCTTTGAGTAACCTAGTATCACTACTAACTCCAGGTCTATATTGAAACCTTGGATTCAAATAATATGCTGCAAAAGTGATTTAGAATTAGTATGTCATAAGAGGAAAATAATATACATTAAGTGATTAAGATATCGCTTAGTTACCTGCTGCATGAAGAGGATGTTCGAAATGCTCTATCCCAACGACCGCGATGATTGTTTCGACCCACCCGCATCGAGTCGATGTAACTGCCATTACCCGAATCAACTCATACACAAATGGCGTGTTTGGACGACTTTAATCAACAATGAAGAACTCGTATATAGTGGCTCATATATTGATACTAGCTTAGAGACCTTCTCCCAAATATGGCTGATCAAAACATGAGCACTTCAACATCATGTCCAACGGTCGATCGACTAAGCTCAGGAGAAGCCCATTCATCGATAAAGATCTTCTTCAAATCAGCTCTCTTTATAAAGACTTTCTAGGGCAATGTATTGCAAATCTTTGTTGCCCTGACGCAGACAACATTCCACCATGCATCTTTCTCACTTTCTCGCAACCAACCAACCATGATTGTGTATGAAGTCGTGATTTCATAATAGTAATTAATTCCGAAACTAGAGCTCTTTAGCAATGTCTTCAAACATCAAGTCAATGCAAGCAGGCCGCGCATGGAGTCCAATATAAATTGTACTTCATTAGCAACTTTCCGCCTTCACAAATGTCGATCCATTGTCCTGTAACAATTCGCACAACATTTGTTTCACTACTGATCACGCCTTCAACAAACCAGAATGTATTTCATATCCTTTATCTTGCCTGATGCATCAACCGACGAGTGAATATCAGGCTTCCTTTCGAATATCATGAAATTAATAATGCTCACTGTGGGCCCCGCTCCATCCATCGACATAATCGTACACCTTACAAGTCTTCCATTTTTCCTTTTCGATGTTCACATAATCTTCCATGCCTTTATACCCATATCCAAGTATTTGTTTTTGATTTCATATGGGAGATGGTGGCTCTATTCCCATGCCTACAAGTAGAATTAATGAAATTAATTATCTAGTTTTCAATTAAAATATAAGATAATAATTTATTAGAAATCTAAAAGTGATTGTCACATACCAAATGTCACCAAAATCATGTTTTCAAGTGGTGAGAGTCTCCGTCAGAGGCGCAACACTCTCATATATGAAGAATTTGGTTGATTAGTCGGCCCATCGCTTTCTTGATTGAACCACCTTTGAAAAGATTTTTAATGTTCTTTTTTATCTTGTCATTAAGACTTCAGATAATGATGAGCAAGCGGCAGATGGGATCCGATTGTCTCACACTTTGAGATCTTGCACGCGCCTCGCTGATTAGCTCTGGCTATGGGCTAGAAGGCTCACCCGTTGCAATATCTCACTAGTTATCAAGTAAATTCGCTTATTTAAAAATTTTATTTAATTTAAACATTTACCCATTTTTCTTTTTGGCCTCATAAATCCTTTCTTGTTGCTCTGCTCCATTCAAGAGCTTTTGATGCACTATTATGCCGCCGTAAAATCACTTTCTTCTTTCATCGTGGGTCATGTCACCCTGATACATATATACATCTTCCTCTTCTTCCTCCTCATCCTCATCACTATCAATGACGTCTATCGCGTCCCCCATCGCGGCTCGTAGTTCAAATGGGCGAATATCTTCTTATATCAAATCGCTTTCTTCGCTTTTCTTTATTTTTCGCTCTAAGCTGTTTACTTTGCTTCACTTCCGGGAGGCACATTTGGGCACTTTTCAGATAGAGTCGGGATCCGAATCGCGATAAGTGAGATTAAAGCCAGTGATCCCACCACTCGTATCACCAAACCACAAGAATTGCATATTGTACCATTTCTATTCCTCCATATGGCGCGTGGCACATTTCCATGTCGGGATCTCTGGCCTCCAATATTACTTCCACTAGCCATCCTATTATTATAAGTACAATCGAAAATGAATTTATTTTCATATAAAAACAACAAATTTATTATATATATATATATACACAATATTAACTAATATATAACTTACTTTAAAATATTAACTAACATGAAAGATTAATTGTTTATTAATATGCATAAGGTTAATATTATTAACTAATATATAACTTATTATTATATGCATATATAATTAAAGGTAGTTTTTAAAGAATTCACTCACTATTTAATTTATTACAGTATATAAAACCATATTATTACATGATATTTACCTTTAAAGCTTAAACTAATATATATTTGTATTTGATGCAATTTATAATCTAATGTCAAAATTAAAAATATATATATAAATAAATAAATATATATATATATATATATATATATATATATATATATATATATATATATATATATATATATATATATATATATATATATATATATATATATATTGGTGTATTCTTAAAGCTTAAGCTTTAAAATAATATATATTTATATTTAATGCAATTTATAATCTAATGTGGAAATTATAAAAACTAATATAAACTATAGTAGTATTATGAAATAAATGTAAAAGTATCTTAGACTAATATTATGTTAACTATAGTAATATATATTTATCTTAGACTAATATATATTTGTATTTTATTAAATTTATAATGTAATATGAAATTAGAAAAACAAACTAATATATAATTAATATAAATACAAAAATAAATGTAAAAGTAAAACTATTAAATACACAAAACATAAATACAAGAAGTAAGAACATACCTTAATTAATCTTGTTGAAATTTGAGCTCAACCCTTAAACACCAAAAATTTCCCACCTTTTTTGGAGATATATAACAAAGAAAATAATTTTGAGATGAAATGAAGATTTGATGAGTGTAGAGAGTTCAGGAGAAAATGTAGTGATTTTGAGTGTGCCATAGATTTTTTGGGTCAAAAGGCTATAGAATGGTCAAAATATAATTATGATTTAATTCTAACTGGATTTAGTTTTGGTGAAAATCCGACCATGATCTTCTTCTAGCCGTTGATCAATCCTCGCCCGCTGGATCAAGCTTTCTTAGATTTAATTTCGCCGCTGGATCAAAATTCACCGTTGATCACATTTTAAATCCGGTGAAATCGTCATTGATCAAACTGCATTCAAATCCGCCATCGTGACGTGGGTCAAACCAGCCGCTTGAAGGAGGCTTCGATTCCCCGACTGGGCCTGATTTTCTCGCGACAATGATCCAGCCATAGAAGGAAGAGCCGATATATCGGCGATATATCTCCCAAAAAATCTCAAAAAATGTTTCCCACACGCGTGTCTCCCACGTGTCGATATTTCGACCGAGAAACAGCCCACCCGAGACATATTTCGGGCCGAAATATCTACGATATTTTACCGATTTTTCATGATTTTTTCCAGAAACGACTCGGCGTATCAAAAATCGTTTCGTTAACTCCCGATACATGAAATATCGGCCGATATTTCCGACATTTCAATCCTTGCCCACGTGTACCCCTTGTCGATGCGATGAACTTTCGTTCTTGACCCAACAAAAACCGACCAACGAAACTCCGTAGATCTTGGGAAGAAGCTTTGGCTCTCCTCTTCTCTCAATCTCAGTCAATCAAGAAAAAATGGGCTTTTCTAGCCCTAATTCTTCTTTTGTCCCAACTTAAGCTTAAGTTGGATGTGTGGCCCACGTCGTGCCACGTGTCCACCGTCGTTCAGAACCGATTCTGGCCCGAAGCGATTTATTTCATCTCCGTTCAAGTTCAAATTATATCCCATGAACTCGACTCAAGTCATTTCCCAACTTCCGATATTTTCGTAAACAATCTCGTTCCTAGGAGTCACTGGACACCCATCACCCCGAAAAACTTGAAAATTCGACTGTCTCAAAATTAGACGAAATTCGTCTGAGTAACTAGATTTAGCAAGAGGAGTCCAACGGTGAGTTCTATTTCATCATCCGAGATCTATAAAATTTCCAAGTTTTCAACATATACTATTCTGGCAATTTACCGTTTTCCCCTTTTTCAGAAAAATTCGATTTTTCTCGGGTTTTACAGTATCAAATCTAGGCTTCTAAACTTCACTTGCCCCAACAACATCATCTCATGCCAAGTCATCATCATCAAACACTAAATCATCTTGTGCATCTACATGGTCATGAGAATCTTCATTATCCATTCTTCCTATCAACTACTCATTGCTATCACCAATTTCTTTCAAGGAAATTAGGGCAATGGTGTCACGCTCATCGTATCTTCTCTTCAAGGCTCGATTATACTTGATGTACACCAAATCATTCAAACATTGGTGCTCTAATATATTTCTCCTCTTGGTATGGAACTACAAAATTTATAAGCACATAAATATTTTCTAAAGTTTTGAGTTATATTTAATAATTTATTACTCATAATCATTTAAAATATTACTTATGTTTTCAAAGATACTCCAATTCCTTTCACAACCAGATGCACCACATGTTAGGCTAAGGACCTTCAGGACAAACTTTTTCATATTTAGAGCTGAAGCTCCAAATAAAGTCTACCATTAAGCTGTAATATTGATATAAAATGATTTAGTGGTGAAAGTTGAAACAATTTACCTATTTATAGTATCAAAAATATAATATAATATATTAGATAAACAAAATTTAAATAACTAACCCAGTGATTTAGACTTTCTTTTCATAATAGACAAGTCCATTCCAAATACTCCTTCGGCCTTTATATATAAACTCAATTCATTCTCAACTTTCTCTCGTGTACCAATGTCATTTACCAGCCTTTCAATGTCATTTATATAATGGCTTCATCATGCTTTATCTCTGGTTTATCATAAAAGACTTTCGGATTCAAGAAGTATCCAATTGTGTGCAAAGGCTGATAAAGCTGAATCTCCCACCTCCTATCAATGATTTCGGAGATCTCCTTATACTTCTCTTCATTACTAGGAAAAATTTTCACAATAGTTTCCTTAGCTCTAGTTATGACTTCATATATGTATCCCATATGAGCTTTTTTTTTCACCAAGAGGACTCAAAACCTTTATATAAAATATGACAGTATTCCAAAAAGAAGGCATTATGACCATCTTAGCTACATTTTTCCCCTTCAGCTCCTTTGCCCATTACTTTCTAATCAATCTACACTTGTGAATATCTTCATCAAATTATTTTTTGCTCATGTAAGTGATTCAATGTGATGAAAGCAGTGGCAAACTGTCTTAGCAGGTCTAAGCAATTCTCTTTGTCCAGTAAAAATGCCTCATCATGTTGAGTAGCCCTAAACAGTTTATAAATGTAGCCATATAGTGCTATGGATCTCTCCAAAGTCCTCTTGATGTTTGATAGCTTTCCATTGTCTTCCAATATCAAGTCTATGCAATTTGCGGCACATGGTATTCCATACAAGTTAGGCCGCTTTAATTGCAAAAACCTCCCTACATCATATAATATAATAAATTAAAATATATAATTCAAAAATTAAAATCAATAAAATTTTAATTATTCAAGTCCAAGAATTAGTATTTATTACCTACCATCTTATAGCTTGAGTGACTATCTATGATTACTTGAACTACATTTTGTTCACCAACTTGCTCCACCCATTTGTCAAGTAGTTCAAACATCTTTTCTCTTGTCTTAATCATTGAAGAAGCGCCAATGGATTCCATGAACAGAATTCCCTTGAAACAATTTACTAAAAATTCATCAAAGTTCTTTCTTTCCTATCGGTCCATCCATCTAACATAATGGAGCATCCATTCTTTTTCCATTATGTTTCATGATCCTCCATGGAATCTTTTGTAAGCTCTAACTCTTTCTTAAGGTGAGTAATCACACACTTCATTCCCCGCCGCAAACTAAGGGCGTGAAGGTCGACCGGGACTCTTTATTTGCTTTTTTTCTATATCGTGGCCCAAGTCTGCAACTAAATCAAAATATCATATACATAAATACAAAATAAAACTACCACCGCAGTGGTGTTTACAGTGTCAATACATACAGTCTTGAGTCTCATTTATATATACATATACAAAAAATGTACATTACATTTACATAATTAGAGCGCGAAACCTACATGTGATGAACCCCTACTAGTGTACGTTTCAAGAAGGTGCTAAGATCGCGACCGCCCTCCTTGTACCTACACGGATAAAAATCTGTATGTTTAACGCTTAGTGGAAGTATATGACTTATACGTATACACATGCACTAATTCTCACACAATAAGCATATACAAGAATGTGACATACAGAGTAGATATCATAATTTTCGGCAATTCATATAACAAACTTATACACATCTTGTACTTATAGTGACTTATATGTTGAGATCTCACGTGGGGTGACTTTATCACGTGAATCTCCCACTTAGGAGTTACGGAACCTATTTATACATAATTTATAAGTTTTCTGGATCTTATGCTTGTACAAGGTATGGTCTTATAAGGCTTATACTTGTACGGGAGTACCGTAGGTACATTCGAGGCGAAGCAGACCATGCATTACTTTACTCTTATTTGTTGATCGGACTCATCATGCTATAATTGTTTGACTACTGAGCCAGTAATAAGAAATGAGTAGGACACGACATAATAAGTACCCAGATGTGCGTCTGATCTTGGTGTCGTAGCACAATGAGGAGTCTTAGAAGCGCTTATCGAGAGCGTGTACTGCCCATAGCGAAGTGTAGTAGCGGCTGGCGGGGTGCTAGCTTCTTGCGATCAAGGCGTGCGCCCGCGTAACAAAGTGTGGTAAGCACTAGCGAGTGTCGAAGCAACGATCGAAGCGATGCGCCGCGTACTTGAGAAGTGCCATTTCATTCAATGGTGTAGGTAGTCTACCAATTTATATGTGTTCGAAATTTACTATCTTATCATAGAGGCATTACGTTTTGCCTGAACTGCAGAAAGAGCAGAAGTGCCGATCTAATTTTCTTGACCTTACAAGCATGAATGGACCTTTCATACACTTGCCGGGTCCTCATTGATCCAAATAACAATTATAGAAATAACGGAATAGCAAAACAAATACGCAAAAATCTCCATGCTTCCTTGAGCATTCATGCTTCGTGGCGGCGATGCGAGGCGATACTGAGCTTGACCAAGCCTCACTTGGCTAGCGTGGCGTGGACCTTCGTTGCTTCTGAGGGTTCCTCGCCACGGCGTGGGACCAGCCACTAAGTAATTACAGATTTCATCCTGCACCATAAATCGAAGCCTGAAACCCACCAAATAAACTCCAAAACATCTTGAAACAGCTCCCCAATGGTTCTAACACTCACAAACCAAACATGAGATTAATTAGGGTTTTTCCAAACCCAGACTCAAATACTTGTAAGTTAGGTTAACCTGCTTACCCCAGAACATGTCAGCACATCATAAACCAGAATCCATACTCAAGGGAGGATTCCATATTCTATATACCAGTAGTGTTTTGCAGCCCGACTTTCAACAAATCTAGGGTTAGGATGAATTCTTAACTAAACCCTAGGAATGGAACCACTAATACCCATACAAACACTTCCATACAAAAACATAGCCATCCATATAACAATTCCATACAAAACCATAGTTTCCATACTTATCCATACTCAAAGTCATAAATCCATACCTTTTCTTTCTTCTCCTCTTCTTCTCTTCTTCTTCTTCTTCTTCTTCTCTTCTCTTCTCTCTTTCTCTCTACGTTTTTCTCTCTCCAAAATGCCCCGAAATTAAGACAGTGGTGGTCTTATCCCAGGTCTAATTTTCTTTATTACACTTTGGTCCTCAAACTCTTCTCTATTCACTACTTCCATAAAATTCACTTTTGCATATAATCTTATTATCTTATGACTTTTATATCCTGTTTTGACAAATTCCACTTTTACCCTTCTATCTTGTACAAATTCCGGGTTTCGAAATTTTCTCACTTAGCAAAATAATAATTACGAAAAATTTCAAAATATACCCACAAAATACCCTAAACATATCGAAAATGACTAAGGTGTATTTCGGGGTGTTATAGTAACCCTTATCTCATGAATACTTGGTCCCTTCATCCCCACACCATATTAACCAAGCGCCTCAATCATGGGTTGGAAACTTGGATACATGACTGCATTGGTTGCCTCATACATCCACCTTGCAAACAGAGTGCAAGCTCTTTCCCTTGCTTCCATCTTGTAGGCATCATTGATAGCAGTTTGAGTCACCTTCCCGCTCCTATTTTAAACTACCGTTTCTGTATTAGGGGTGAAAAAAATTATCCATGGGGCTTTTTTTTCTTGGTCTTTTCACAGTACCTCTACCCCGATTGCTTCCTCCACGTCAAATATTAGAGGCATCCCTTCTACTATCAACTTCTTCATCAATATCTTCAAAATCTTCATAGACATCTTCACTTCTCATCTTCAATTGCTCTTTTTGACTATTTTTACCATTCTTATACTCTTCCATTACTTCTCTAACTTGTTTCAGGGCATTTCCTACATTTTTTTGGCATTTTTATGTCCACCAACAAGATGTCGTTTGTGTCTATAGATGTCGTTTGTGTCTATAGATGTCTTCCTTGGTTACCTTATCACAAAAGATTCATATAACTATATTCAAATTTTTTTTCATTAGGTAACCGAGCATATTACCATCCCGGGACTTTTCTTTCACTTCCATAAGTGGAGCCAACTTGAGTCTCATTTTCATTGTAATCCATTCTTTGTTCCTCCAACTTTGAAACAAATCAACTACACAATAACAATTGAAAAATACAAATTGAGTCATTTCTTATAAAGTATTTTTTTTTTTAAATCAAATGAGTCATATGACTCATGTCATGGTCACATAACTTCATACTTGAGTCACTTTACTACTAAAATAAATTAAATGAGTCATGAGACTCATTACTCATTGTCATAAGATAAATCATAAACCAAAATCATCAATAAATTCAAGAAAATAAATTAAAAGTTGAGAAAGGAAGCAAATACCAATGGAAATTATGGAATTTTCCTTTTTTTTTCCAAGTTTTTCTTGCAATTTCTTAGCTATTTTGGTTGATTTTCGGCCTCTTCTTCTCTTCTACAATGGTTAGGAGTGTTAGGATTCTTTTGGCTTGAAACAAGGCAAAAATGGGGGCTATAACTCCTAAGATTACAAAAATTAGGGTTCTATAGCTAAAATGATGTTGTTTTGGCTCTTTCTGGTCCAAATTGGCATCTTTTAGGTGCCATCTTTTAAAAAAAAAAAAATCCAAGGGACATCCCAAAACAACCCTATTTTAGACCTTACCATGGCAAAAAATGACATCATTTTAGGTTGTTATATATATAAGACCAAACGACTTCGTGTTTGGTCCTATAGAGATCAAACGACGTTGTGTTTGGTCCTAGAGAGACCAAACGACGTAGCCCAATGCTGGAGAAGAAAAAGAAGAAGATGGGTTGAAATGGACTTACTTGCTCGAAGCGCATCTCTGGAGAGCTTCGCACTTGAGGTAAAGTGCGTGCTTAAAGCTCCTTCATTATGCCTGAAGGGGAGTCACTCCGGCTTTGGTGAGGCACCAGCCTTGTGCATCACATGCGCCTGCGCTTAGGCGCACCTTAGGCATGCCTCAGGCCCATCTCAAGCATGTCTTAGGCACGCCTTAGGCATGCCTCAGGCACACCTTTCACAACTATAAGTGGTCAAACTAGTTTAAGTGTATTAATTATGGATTATTTTGATGTATGTGCTTTCTTGGAACTCTATTTCTATCTTTTCCTATTCTTGGAGGGATGTTCCAAGTATAAAGCACACAGGAACAAATTAGTAATGGTGTTTTGTTTATTAATTATTAATCAAATTTCAAAATTCAATCTTTGTGATTATCTCTTTTATTGTCTCTTAGGTGGATTTCCTTTAGTGGTGTGCTAAACCCAAATTCTTATCTTTGAGTTGGTATTGCTTATCTTCAAAGTTGTGAATTTGTTCCTATCCTATCGTGTCAATTTCTGGTCTAATATCATGTCAATTTCCAATTGAAGCAAACTTGATTTACCACCCCCATTCGGAGGTTTCATGTCATTCATTGGACATGCAAAGATGTATCACATAACATAAAGATATAATTATAATGTAATCCCTCTTTTAATAATTTTTTTGATGTTTGTGGGTGCATGTATGATTCATGATCTGAAATAATCATTACTTGTTAATAAGGTTATATTAAATTTATCTCATGTTTATTGGTCAATATATGTTTGTATTAACATATATGTATGCCTACATGCATTTTCAATGTATCTTTCTCACTGTTTTGTTAATATTATTAAAATTGGACTTGTCATACTCATGGTAAGCACACTACTAAAAGTCATTATTTTATATCTATTTTATTTAAAATATAAAAAATATATGAAAATCACACACAAATTAAAAAAAAAAAAACTAAACAACTAACATTATATTTTCAAAAAAAAAAAAACTTTAACTATAAAATAAGTCATCTTTAAAATTAATTTAAAATCTTTGAGAAAATCAAAACATATAATTCTTTGCACGTAATCGGTAATTGTACGTTACACTATGAAATTTGATGGATGGAAGTTATTTTTTGAGAAGAAAGAAAGGTAAAAATAGATTTCATATTAAATAATAATTTAAAATCAAAAGGTAAATTAAGAGATTGGGATTCAAAAAGTTTCCAAAATTTCCGAATATAAGTATTTTATAATGTGAATTAGTAATGGTGTTTATGGCATTAATATGCTAATTAAATAAAATTTAATGTTAAATAGTAATAAATTGTAATAAATAAATAATTATTTGTTAAATTAAAAATTAAATTAAAGGAAAATAAATGACAACCATTCATATTTACATTATGCATTATGGAATTTTGTTGATAAAAGGCTTTTTTGAGAAAAAAGAAAAACAATTTTGAAAATAATATTATAATAAAATAAATATTATAACATTAATTTTAATAAATTATTAAATTAAAAAGTAAATTAAGATATTCAAATTTGAAAAAAAAAATTGAGAATTAAGTACTTTATAATGTCAATTAGAGGGTGTGTGTGTGTGTTTTTTTTTTTTGTTTTTTCTGAAAGCAAATTGCTTTCAAACTTTATACTATTTGGTTTTTCATTTTTGCATATCTTATTTTTAAATTTTAGAAACTTTCTTCATAAAACACCATATTTCATAATCTGCACAAATTTTAAAATCCACACATAATATTTTAAAACATTTTAAATAAATATTTTTAATTTTGGTTTCATCAGTTTATTAGTTTTTAAATTATTAATTTTATATATTTTATTTTAGTTAAATAAAATAAATAAATAAATATTTTTTTTATAAGAATGAAAGTAATAAATTATTTATCATTTTTATTTTTTGTAAATATGTTAATATGTCATAAATATATTATACAAATATTTGTTATATTTTATCATAATAATAAGGGTCATTTGATTAAAAGACCTTCTAAAAACTAAATGTGTTTTATTTTATCATAAAATAAGGGTGACTTGATTAAAAGACCTATTAATTAATTTTTTACCTCATTTTGATAAAAATAATCACATTATTTTCTTGTAAAAATAACTCTTTCTTTTCAAAAATATATGTAAATTTATGAAATGAAAAATGACATTTTTGTCCATTATGAGTCATTCTTTTAGGTCTTTTGTGACTCCCCAATCCCCGGGGGTCCCTTTTTTTTTACCACTGTAAGAAGTCTGTCACGATAGAGATCCTTTTTTTTTTTACCACTATGAGAAGTGCGTAGCGATAAGAAATCTGCATCGTGAAATTTTTGACCATGCGTAGTGCGCTATCCGCCGTGCTCGCACGGCCTTCTCATCAGCGCCTTTGGCAGCCACCTTTGTCGCTGACGAGAAAATTATTGGTCTTGTCCAATCCTGTCGCGACATCAAATTCTCCGCCGACTTATGAAAATTCTCCACCAGACGAAACCATAGCGACAAGAAATTTTCTCCATATGAAAACCTATCAAGGTCGAGCCACATTTGCGACATGAAGCGCCATGTCGCGACATAAACCATGGCCACCCAACCAAACTCTGTGTCGCCAACATGAAGGGTCGACACGAAATATCTTAATGGTGATCGTCTCGGCTACGACATTGTCACGATGAAGCCAAAACACTTTAGCATGCATGGAAAAACTTATGTCCCATGACCTAGCGATTGCACAGCGGCACGAGGAGATATCATCACATGACAGGGGCATTGGCGCGGCCAGCGAGACCGGCTTTGTGCAACTGAGATTCCTCATGGGCCTAGCTCTGACCTGACAACCTTTGCGACATCCATGCCTCCGACTGTTCTAAAACACTATAAAGTTAACCACATGCCTACGCCTGATAAAGGCAACATAAAAATCTAGGAAAACTTGTTAAGCATGCGAAAGCGATTTTAAGTAATGAGTTTAATACAACTCCTTCCTTTTACCTATGACTGATCCTTTGTCGAATTTTCTGAGAATATAAATTAAGCCGAGGATCGGCCTTAGCATCTCAGGATCTCCGGATGAGTTCCATCTCTGGTGGACCTCCGGCTTTTTGAAATGATTTTTACGATGGGGTGACGATGCTCGATGAAATTCTCATCTGAGGCTACTCCCCACCTAAGTGCACATGCAATGCCATAAATTTAACATTTATCAACACATTGAGCAAAACATATGTATTTCTACGTGAATGCTCTCATTTCATGCCAAAGTCCCGAGCCCTCACTGACTCCCTCACACATGCACACGTCATGTATGAAAAACCTTCATTTCCAAAACAAAATATTTTTGTTTTATATTTAATCCTTGGACGAGTCTAGAAAAACCGCTTTATTCAAAAAAGTCATGTGTCTTTTGTGGGTATGGCTTTCAGGAGACCTTTGCATCGTCGTACGCAACCGGAAACTTTCGCGGAGCTTTCAGCTAGCGCATATGTCGACCCGAGAATACGGGCCTTTCACTGAGGGGTGTCTATCCCCTTCTTGTTACGAGCACATAATTTCAACCGTCTTTGACTACATGACATCGTCCTTTTCAAAGCCACCATTACAAACACCAGCCCACAATGTTCTTTCATATCATGCACTCACCCGTTTCACGCGATGTCCTGGGTGCATATCTGATGTAGAATGTCATTGGGTTCACCTCATGTTACATGCATGATGAAAGTTACATGCAACATTTATGATTCATGGATAATCATATCTACAGCATACAATTTACATCCATAATACAACCCATGTAAATATATCAGTTTAGCATATATCCACATGATTTTTCACACACTTGCATGTCATTCGATCAAGCAACAACTCACAAAACTAGATCTTCATATTCAGACCCAGAACAATACACATAGTTCGGCATGTCAGTCCATGTCCAACACTAACACACCACAAAATCACCATACTCAAGCCCGTATTTTCCAGCAAATACAACCTGCTTCGGAACTGCAGTTCTAAGTACATAAAGGACCCAAAAACTAGTTCGTAATTCACCAACTGTTTGATCACAACTGTTCTTGAACCAACCCCACTGTTAGGGCTACACTTCATGGCCATCAAATGGCCCTTAGACAAGGACTAACCAAAGTAAGAGAGAATGTAACGCCCCAAAAATACCCTAGAATTTTTATAATAATTTTATTATATATGTTGGGTATAAATTGAGTCAAACTTTGGTTTTTTCCGGAAAACTGATAAATTGTGAAATGTGAAATGAATATGTGAGCATATGATTAAATGTTAAATTTTGAAAAAATTGTAAAATAAGGACCTAAGGGTCATTTGAAAAAATGTTTTTGTGTTTAAGTGCAAATATAAGTGATATATGTGCTATATGGTAAATTGAGACAACTTAAATCCAAAAATAGGTTTTTGATGTGCCAAACATGGCCTTGAGAGGGATAAGTGACTTAGACCATTTTTGTCTTAGAAATCTCCCATTTGTGCCAAAAACGTTTTGAGAAGAGAGTGAGAGGAGAAAGCTAGGGTTTGCAAGAAAAGTGATTTTTAGTGGGAGATCATCCCCCATTTCCTAGTTTCAGTGATGAGAGGAAGAAGGAAGCAGGGAGGCTTGAATGACAAAGAGATTTAAGGTAAGAACCAAACTTTAGATTTCTTTAAATAATGTTTGGGTTAGAAAAACCCTAATTCATCCATGGGTTTTGCTCATGATTGGTTTAGAATGATATTAAGATGTTATTGCGAGTGATTCCCATGATTTGTTTTGGGTTTTTGAGAATTTTTGAAGAAAAATCGCAAAAGAGAAAACTAGAAAATCTGGGCACATCGGGCTCCTACACCGCAGCGTAGGGAACCCACACTGCAACGTAGACTTAAGCCGCAGCGTGGGGTGCCTTGTCGTGGAGGCCAGGGTGCAGAGTGGCACCCCTCAGTGCAGCCACGACATGGCAAACTCACGTAGTGGCGCAGCGCGTTCTGCGGCCAGTTTTGGATTTTTGTTTCAGAACACCTCATATTCGTACACCGATAGTTTAACAACCCTAATAAATTATTAATGGGGATTCAAATAAGGAGAAAACTAAGTGAAAAATGTACCGTACCTCACCGCCTCGACGATATTCGTTTAGTATGATTAATTGTTAATACCTAAGAGTGAAGAATTTAACCTTTTACTAAGTGTGGAGTGAAAGGCGACAAACTGACTGGGGCCGGTATCGAAAGGAACGAGGATCGATAAATTGAGTGCATTATGTTCTCTATAACCAATTCTCCATTCAAGTTCTAATAGATAACATATATATATATATATATATATATATATATATATATATATATATATATGCTCTTTCTTCTTTATATATATATATGCATATATATATATATATATATATATTGATTTGAATTATTAGTGACCGAAATGTTTGTCAAATATTTGCGTATTGCGTGTAATTTGAACTATAAGTGAATTCTTGCATGTGAGTAAATGGATTTAAATGTATTATTGAATAGCCATGTGATTAAGCTAGTGAATTTACGTATTATGATGCCGTATTTCTTCAATCTTAATCGCGTACTCTTGAATGACAAATAGAGCATGATTCACTTGGCCAGATCTATTGAGAATATGAAACTTCTATAGTCTGTAAGATTGTAATATTGAATGTGAAATCACATTGCTCTTGAATAACAAACGGGACGGGATTCTGGCCCCAGATGCAGCCGTGAATGTCCCAATCCTATAGTCATATGTGAAATCATGAAGCCAGAAAAATGATATTAAAAAGTATATTTGTATAAGTATCTTTTACATTACACGTAGACATTGTATAAAGACATTATTTTGATAAATGCATTACTTATATTAAACTAAAATGAAATAAAGAACTGTATAAAACCACTAAGCATGAAAATGCTTAGCGTATGGTTTTATCAATGCGCGTGTATCAAGTGATTGGCAGTGATTGAGAGTGAACCCAAGGTCGAGGAACTCAGAGTCATTCAGAAAGTTCACGGAGTATCCGTCACATGCATCCTCACCATTTCTTAACATGACATTGTTTTGTAAACAAAAAGAGTTCAACTCCGAATTTATTTTTGTACCTATATAAGAATACGATTTTGGATATTATGTTGTAAACAGCATAAAATGTCATTTTTGGTTAAATGCATATTTTGTAAAGGGATTGCATTGAACTTGTAAATGTTTATAGGCTCGCCCCAATTGAAATCGCTTACAAAAGATTTGAGAATGGCAGCTTATATTAATGAAATGTATTTGATAAAATGGTTGATTGTAAACCCATTAGAGCATCCAGGTTTTGAGTCGGAATCGATGTTTTGGTCCGACCGCCTAATCGGTCGAAATGAACGTGCCTACTTAAAAACTTAATTTCGGAAAGACGCCCAATGCTTTCATTGTCGAACTCTCAGCCGCTCGAACGCCTGAAGTCCAGGCAGAAAACTCGGACTTCTCCTTTTTCCTTTCCTTTTCATTCTTTCTCCCTTCATTCTCACGGAACTCACTTTGATCTAGGTGTAAGACACCTTTCTCAATCATTGTGACACATGGCAATCACCATGCCATGTGTCTCCCATCCGACTTTTGCATGGTGGAGTATGACATGTATATGACACTTGGCTTCCCATGTGCCAAGTGTCCACTTGTTTGGTAACACATCGCACGTGTCCCTATGTCATGTGTCGCTAATTTGCCTCGAATACATACAATTCCGACTATCTCGAAATTCGACATAATTCAACTGTGCAACTAAATTTCACGAGACAAACTCAATGTATATCAGTTCCTCGCGCTTTATCCGAGATCTAAAGAAAATTCCTGCCTTTGCACGATTGTAACGGTAATCTATCATTTTACTTTACGTGGGTTCTTCACATCTTTTAACCAAATATTTCTATTCTTTGAGAAAAAACAAATATTTGTAATAATAAAGTTATATCATATTATTTAAACAAGTATTGACCTAAATTATTTTCTTAATATATATAAGATGTTGAAACAACTTAATAAAATACAATATTAACAAAATAAACAATTTAGCAATTAATACTATTAAGTCTTTTTCAGCAAATAAAAAAACTATTCAATGTTAAGTTAAAAAAAAAACAAACTCCCCCTTAATATTAATATGATGATGTTTATGGTATTAATATGATAATAAAATGATTTTTAATATAAAATATTAAGAATTGCAATAAATAAATAAAATAACGTTAACTTTAAAAAAAAAAATTATATTTTTAAATAAAGATTTTGTAAAATACTTTATACTTTTATAATAAGTTGTACATGCTAATGCAAGTGACAAAATAGGAAAAAAAATATAATAAGTAAATGAATGTATAATTTTATTATTTTCAAGACTTATATTCAAAATTAAGTAGAAATAGTTATATTATGAATTAATATAAAATTAAATTAAAGAAAAATGATTTGGATAACATATAAATAAAATTACATTTTTCTATATCCAATAAAATTATTTTCTAATGAATTACATAGATTTTCAAATCTCATTAAAACTCTAATAGGGTTTTTTATTCCATAAATACCCTCTCCAAATTAACAAAATATCAAATCTTATTTGTAACCGACATCTTATAATTTGTTCTATAAAGAATTGATCCAGTACTATGGGAAGTCGTATATGTTCCTCATAATAAAATTAATGACTCATCTCGTTTATCAACAAGGTACATTGCAGATGAAGTCTACCTTAAAAAATACATTAACACTTCTACAATGAGTAGTGAGAACTAATTACTTGCTAAAATTAAACTAAAGATTAGAATTTGAATTTTTAGATGTAATTACCCCATTCTGTTTATAATGTTTAGATGTAATTACTCTTGAATTTCTACTTTTCTTTATTGATTATAATTACATTATTATTGAGTTTGTCTCCAATTATAAAATTTGATGTTACTAGTATAAATAAATAAGCAAAAATTTTCCATCATATCTAGTTTATGTAGCAAAACACTTAATACTTTAAAAATGTAGGGCATAAATAAATGAGGGGTCTATATTGTAAATAAAGTTTTTAGCTGTCAAAAAATAAACAAAAATTGTTATATTGCTATTTTATTTTTCCACTTTTTTTCCTTTTTTGAATTATAGTGGAACGTGAATTTAATAACCGAAAAGTTAAGAAATAAGAGGAAGAATAGAGGTCAATAAAACTTAGCTCAAGTTGTTAAGAGCTCAGATGGACATAAAGACGAGGGTTTCATGGTTTGTGTTCCAATGGAGTTTAATTTGTGATATACATAATACTATGATACAATACAAAAAAAATAAATATAAAAAGAAAAAAAATAGGGAGAATGGAAGAAACCAAAAATAATTAATACAAGAAATTAGGTCTAGGATTTGGGTGGGTTATTGGAATGGAAGAAAATTACTATCATTTCACATGTCTTTTCCTATTTCAAATAAGATAAAGGTAAATGGAAGAAGTATATTTATATGAAAAGGAAATACAATATAGAAATCCCCATAAAATATCCCTCAATTAACCCATCACTTTCACATTAAAGCCTCTTTTTTAGATAAAAACAAACTTCATCACTTTTTGTTTATAAAGTAGTTATATTTTCTTCCACTAGGTCATTTTTTTTATCTACTTACTTTGTTGACTTTTTAAAACTCCATAGCAAAGAATCAGTGATTGAATAAGATAAACTAATATGAAAAATGGAATAATGACCCTTATTGGAAGATTTGATGTTCATTTTTTTTTACAGAAGATTGGATAAAGATTGGCAATAATTTATCAAGCAGTTTTATTAGCTTCTATATATATATATATATGATTGACAACAATAAATATTTAGATCCATATATAACGCTCTAGTATGTTCATGAAAAGAATAGGGTATTTAAGTTATAAGTAATTTCATTATTTTTATATAATATGAGATGTCATATAGATCTAATTTTTGTTAATTCAAACATTTAATTGAATAAATAGAAGTTTTGTCGCGTCTGGTCCTTTACAGAAGCTACTAACGGGCAAAGTTCTCGCTTTGAATAAAAAATAAAGTAAAAGCAAATCACAAAAGGAAGAGCTGTTGGTTCGGGTAGCAGCCAAAAAGTAAGAGAAAAAATTAGGGGAAGAGGGTTTTATAATGGCAGCAAATGGCGCTATATTGATTATTTTACAAGACGTAGCCAAATAACGCCGGTTCGGGTCAAATTCGACGCGCGGTGATTCCTGTGCGCGATCTTCAATTCTGCTAGCCGACATTCGATTAACTCTCCACAAAACCCATTTGACCATTCCACCATTTGATGATATTTTTTCTCGTTTCTCTTGTTTTATCCATCATTTAGATGATGTTTGTTGTTTTTGTGTTCCAATAATGATATTTTTTATGTGCGTTGTTATGAAATTTCAACTTTTAGAAAAAAAATATTTGGGGATAAGAACTTTATGTAACTCACATTATCATTATCATTAAAACTGGCCAGCTTTAGCTTCGCCTACGGCCCCGCGCTTTTACCTTTTTATCTTAAGGTTTTCCACATAAAAACTGGCGGTCTCATTGCTGCTGATTAATTGTTATTTATTACTTTCTTATTGCTCGCTCAATCGTTTATCGAACCTATTTTCACACATAAAAAGGGAAATATCTTTTTAATAAATGATTCGATACTTTTCCTGAACAAAGTTTTTGTACATCGACAAAAAACAAAAAAAGTACAAACATGCCTATGTAATTAGTCGTATTATTTATAATAGTAGTTATTAAAAATCAACTCAATCTTTATTTATTTTTTCAAAAATTTCAAACCGATGTCAAAGAAACTATAAATCAATATTACAAAGTCTCTAAACTCCAATTTCATATGAAGAAAAATATTAATCGCTGAATTCTAGTTACATATGAAAAATGAAATGAGTAGCATTTTTGTCTAAAAAAAATATGTTTTTACCATTATAATTTAATAAACAAATATAACTTTTACACGCTTATATAAAAATAATTTCAAAATATTAAACTTCTAAAAAATAACTCAAGTTTCATGCCTTTATCGATCCGAGGTTTTGGATGATAAAAGACAATACTAAATTTACTAGAGCAATTTCAAATGGTACCTCTTAAAAATTGTATGAAATACTAATTATATTTAGATAATTATTTGAACTTTATGTTTTACAAATGGGATTTTTCATTTCATTATTTTCGTAGGATTTTTTTTTCCTTCAACTTTTATGGAATAAGTATTGAGGAGTTGCATGTGAGAAAGAAATACTTATAACTCATAAGTAGGTTAATAATTAATATTAGTAAAATCATTATATCTATCACTCACATGTTCACTCTACATGGAGGATTGTTCAAACATACATTACATATGATTAAGGAATATTTTTTAATTTAATTATAACCATAATCTAATTAATTTAGTGCATCCCACTTAATTATAGAATATTCTTCTTCTTTTCTAATCGAATTACGGAATATTCATTTCTTTTTCTTTTTTTTTTGAAAAGAAATTACGAAATATTCTTAAAATGCATGAAATACCTATAGAAATTCATAAACAAGATAAAAAAGATTTCTCCCCTTTTAAGCCTTTCCACACAAGTGGCAGAGCATATCATATGCCCACTCATCAAATCTGGAAATGTTTGACCCTTGATTTTAACATAAAAATATATATTTTTAAGCTTCATGTATTTGTTAAATAAAAAATTAAACATGATTTAAATTATTTAATATCTTTATCACATCAAATTATTTAACACTTAGATTTTATTAGATTTATAATTTTTAAAAATTCATATTTTTTAAAGTTAGATTTAATGTCAAATAGACTCTAGTTATAAATTTAAAATCGATAATTTCAACGAAATATTTTTTTTTTACACAACGTAATAAAATTTTTAAATAAAATTATAAATTATATTCAAATATGGTCTACTTTTCCTACACCACTTTGATAGTGATAGCACGATGATGAGAGAGAATCTTGGCAGTGATAGAGGAGGTGTCACTCTTCTACATATGGATTCAATTTTTTATACAGCAAAAATGATTGTTACATATTGTTATTATGCTAACATGATGCTTATCATTACTAAATTAGTGTATACTTATGATGAAATATTGAGATTCAATTAAATTATTTTCTCTATGTATGAACCTCCTATTAAAATCCCATCCTCATTTTCTCTTAATTTTTTATGTACTAACATTTATTCCTTTAGGAAAGGAATGGGGTGGTTTTTTGGTAATTGTTGGACTAAAATTACCCTCTACACATTTTTTCATTATTTTATTCCTCAATAAAATGGTTTTTTCACACGACCTAGGTTTTCATTTATTTTTTCATGTTTTAATCATCAATCCTACGCTGTGATTTAGTTGTCATCAAGTTACATGACGCTTATTTCATGCTGACGACGATTTGTGACGATCAAAGATATCTTATCAAATGATAATAAATCAAATCAATGGTCGTCAATACGTTATGTAATTCAATCATATATACTATAATCACAATAAGATTATCAGAACGCAGAAATAACTATCGATATATATATATATATATATATATATAGACTTTGAGCTTATTCATCATACTCTTATCTTTGATGTTATTTATTTCTCTAAGATTTTTAACGATTTTGATTTTATGTTTTTATGAATCTATTGTTATTGTGAATCAATAAAATTATTTTTCCTTAAAAAAAAATCATTTTCTTACGACTAAATGGTAAAATGATAAGATGAATTTACAGGAGATCTTAGGTTCGAACCTAAAATTAGAGTACTGTAACATTATAAAGTGAACAAAGTAAATGAAATAATCATTTTCTTTGTATATATATGTATATATATCTAACAAGTTTCCCTTTTTTTTTTAAAGATATAGAACAAGTTTCCTTTTTTTAAAGATATATAAGAAGTTTCCTATTGTTGAAGTTTGACTCAAATGGCAAGAGAGTAGAGGGTCACTAGTTTAAAAATATTTGTATATATATCACTAAGAATTGTAATTATATGGTTCAGGCTACTATTCAAAAACATAATTGTGAATCTGCACAAAAAATGCATAAGCAAATGTAAAAATAGAAAATGTTTTGGGTTGTTCTTCCATATATTGTGAATCAAAGGTTAGATGTTTTGGATTGTTTTTTCATGTCTTGCGAATCAAATTATTAATGTTATTATTTGTGTTTCTGATTAGGTTCGTTTGCTCATTTTGATTTATTTTTTTTTCGTTTTGATATCATTTTGTGAAGTTTTAGTGTATGTACTACCATAACGGTGAATGTACGACTGTAACAATTTATTTTATTTTATTTTATTTTTTTAATTATAGCTTGATTAATGAAGGACATTCTGGGTTTTCACATTTGTTCATGTACTTTTTGTTTACATTCACAATTATTTTTTTGAAGAGTAGCATAAACCATGGAATTGCAATTCTTAATGATATATGTATCAATATTTTTAAATTAGTGACATGATACGTTCTTTTCCCTTAAAATAATGGTAAAATAGTGGGATGAGGTTACAAGAGGTTTTAAGTTTAATTTTATCAAGTAAATTTAATACTTTTTTTGAAAAGAAAAATAATATTATTGATTCAAACTAGGTTAATAACATAATGAATTAGGTCAAATCATATATATTTGATAGTTGAACCTACATATTTGATATTATTATTATGACCAAAATACCAATAATTAAAATTCCGTAACATATTGACAAACATTGATTTTATTTATTGTCGCCGATTAGATACTTTGCTCATTTGAATATTCGTTACATAAATTAACGTTATACTACAATGACGACAAACAAACGCCATCCTAAGACGACCGCAACCACAATCATAATGGAATAACCTACATTTTCCAAAATAACCATTTTAGTGAGAAATCAAATAATGGAAAGAGGTTTAGAACAGTGATTTCAAGTCAATAATGACAACAAAAATTACCCCCTCATAGCTTAAAGGAAAAGAGACTAACAGAGAAAATGAGACTAGATTTCGATAAATCAATTAATGTACTTCAAAAAAGTAAATTTAATACTTAAAATCAAATTAAATGCTAAACTTGAAGTCAACTTAAGGATAATCTCACATTCTTATTATGTGTACAATTTTTTTAATAATTCAATATAAAGAAATGCATATAAAAAAACCACTTACAAATAAATAAGAATAATTTTGGGAATAAAAGAAAAACAAATAAGTGGAGTTTATCACGGGACCAGCCTTCTCCAAACACTTTGACAGGTCACACCGGTAAGAGAATCCCCTAAAGACAGGGCATTGGTTGTTTTTTACCCTTGTGGACAAATTTACAGAACATCAATTGACCGCTTACCTCTTAAATGGGTAAACACAAGAAGTGGGCCCCACTCGCTTTTGTCCTCAGTCACGTGCGACCCTCTTAGTACCAGCGCGTGGCCCTTATTATGCTTTTGCTTATTTGAAATTTTTGTTTTCTTCGCCCATTTGGCCCTATGGTTGGGTTGGGTATTTTTTACCCTAGGTTAAATTCGACCGACAGTAAATCGTAAATGCGCCCTTCCAATTGGGGGATGATCTTCTGTTTCGCAGTCCACTTCACTACTATGTAGTATAAACGACCAATGATACAATGTCGTATCATAGGGTTATATTAATATAGCTTCGTTGGAGCAATTTTAGCGTTCAAGGAAATTATTTTACTGTAAAATAAAATAAAATGACTTGAAAAAAGCAGCGTACTTAAACTAAACATTTTTGTAATCTAAATAATCAAATGTACGAGAACAAAATTTTAAGAAAAATATTTGTGTGTAAAAAGACTTTGTTTTCAATCATTTTTAGAAATGATTTTCAAAATCTTCAGATTTCATCAAGAATACGTATCCCCGCGTTTCTTTACGAAACTTCAGATGTGATTTCCTATCTACAAGTATAAACTCGTAGAATCTATGAGTTTTAGAAATATTATTTGAAACAAAAAATTTGTCTTTTTGAAATATTTTTTGGAGCTCAAAAGAGCTTGAAGCAGATCGATGATTAGTTTATAGAACTTGAATCAACTGTTTTGGTTCTTTGGATTTGTAAACAAGGCTTGAAGAAGTTGGAACATAAAGTTTAGGAATTTTTCCTAAAACTTCAAAGCGATCAAGGTCGAAGCAAGATAAAGATATGATTCTTTCTTTGGCTGCTTATTTACGAGATCAACTTTCACGATTTTCCCGTAAAATTCTCAAATAAAATCAAGAAACATTCAAGATCATTTTATAAAATTCAATTTCAAAATAAAAACAAATACAACGGCTTGCCATATACAAAACTGCCAAACTAAATTTTAAACATCTAAAAATTATTTGACACTTTTGTTATTCAACTCAGAATGAATTTTTTATCAAAACATCACTTCAAATTTTTGAAATTAAATAACGATTGTTAAAATTTCTTTGCCCTCAGAGAAGTTTTCGGGACCATTCCAAATCCATAATGGAATTCCAATAAATGGGAAATTTTGTTTTCAAAATTCGCTTGGCGATCCTACCATATCTTACGTTGGCGTGTTCTGCTCTATAATGGAAAAGCATTTTTATTTCAAGCGATTAAAACAATAAAGTTCCTTAACCTGAGACTTTGTCTGTTTGACTATTTGAGTATGTTCATTAGACCATGGGTTTGGATTTTTCTTTAATATTTGAAATAAAGGTTTGATGAGTAATCTGAGATTTTGATAAAAGTCTGCTACATAATTCTGTTCTAAAATTCGTTTCATTTTTATCTTTTTTATTTCATCAGTAAATTTATTAGCAAACTTAATTGCTCTTTGAATGAATTTAATTTTACCTTGATAAATATAAAACCCTAAAAATCTTATATTTGTTTGGAAAAGTTTAATTTTGATGTATAGATAACTAACCCGTTGTCTCTGACCAATTTTTGAAAAATTTTAAGTGTTGGAAATGCTCTTCTATATAATTTGAAAATATGAGAACATCATCAATGTATATTATAGAAAACCTATTATATTCATTGAAAATGTCATTCATAATATTTTGAAATTCAAAATTAGCATTTTTTAAGCCAAAAGACATTACATTTCATTCATAGTGTCCAAATTGAACTGTAAATGTTGTTTTGTACTTATCTTCTGGTTGAATCTGGATTTGCCAAAATCCAAATTTCATATCAAATTTTGAAAAAAATTGTTGCATTATATAACCTTTGGATTAAGTTTTTTTTGTTAGGTATTAGATACTTAATCCATTGCAGGACTTTGTTAAGGGGTTTATAAATGATAACTAACCTTTGAGTGCCACGTTCGATTTCAAAAGGCTTTTGGACATAAAAGGTTGCATAGCTTTAAGGATAATGACTAGGTCTAATCAATTTTTTGCTTAACAAGTTATTTATTTATTTTTTGCAATATTCTAAAAGTTCTTGACTCATTTGAATGGGTCTTGCCTTTGTTGGGATTTGTTTTTCAAACTTTGATTTGGCAAGCAAATGAAAATAACTCTACAATAATAATACTAAAACCTATTCCTTGGGAATGCTAATCAGGAATGGAACTTCAGCAAACTGGCTCAAACCAATAGAACAACCAAACTGATGTCCATAATAGAAGATGGACAAGAAAATGCACAAATTAATTTTGAACCCAGAAAAGAACATCCTATAAGAACATACTCTGTAAGTTATTTGAATTCCTTTTTAGAGATTCGAACTCCTTTCAGAAGATCTAATGTTTATTCAAATTTGGAAGAAGTAGATTTTTCATCCACAGTTTTTGATTTAAAATATTAAAGATCAAAACAAAACCTACAAAATTCTCCAAATAGGTCTCCAACCTATTATCAAATGATGTCACCAAATGACGAGCATGCTCAACTCATGATGACGACAACTGAATCTGAGATAGATAAATAATATCTAAGAACTGAAGCAAAATCTCCACATCATGTTGAGAAAAGCAAATGGTTTTTCTCAACATTAACAAATGAACAAAAAGAAAAAATTAAAGAACAATGGTATCGAACAATGAAAATTAATATTTCAATGCTTACCTATTTTGATATCTATGCTGCAAAAAATAATATTGATTACCCTTTTGCAGAAATCAATATGTTCCAAAGGGATTATAATACTATTACTGAAAAGAAAGTAGTATCTACACATCCTCATTTTGGAGAAATAAAATTAACAGTGCAAGGGACTGAAGTTATAACTTCACCCTTCAAAAAGACAAATCCTAAAGAGGACGAAAATAGATACTCAAATTTAAAATACATCAAAGGGATACAACAACAAAATAATTATACAAATTAAATTTTGGGAACAATTTATTCTCAACTGGACAGAATTGAGAAGAACTTTCCAAAATCAAAAGAATCAGAACATGAAAAACCTTTATTCAAATCCTCATAATATAATAAACTTATTAACTTAGAAAATAAGAATAATTACCTCATTAAAATATTAGCCAAAATTAGAGAAATGATGAATATTACATGCCCACATTGCTAAAGCGTCAGCAATTTTCTAAGTGGTTATGAAACAAAATTCTCTTTAAGTGAAAAACAAACTCAAAATTCAGACCAAGAAGATGATCAAATAAATAGGATTAAATATCAAAAGACATGGCAATAAGGAACAAAAAATTATTATCCTAGGCCTACTCCTCCAGATTTCCAATATGAGGAGAAACTTCCTCAAAGAGCCATGTATAATGATACTTTTATTTATGAGTGGAATATTGATGGCTTTTCTGAACATGAAATCATAAATGTTATATGGCAAATGCTAATGGCATCAAGCGCCTACTTAATTGATAATGATGATCATAATTCCGCACAACTTCTAATTTATGGATTTTCTGGAACACTAAGAAGTTGGTGGACATTATTTATAGATAAAGAAAAGTTTTTTAAACTAGTACAAATAGCGAAGAGAACAAAAATGCAATTCATGAGAATAATATATGCAATAGCAGTTTCATTTGTTGGAGATCAGTTCTCAAGAAAGAAGTTTCGAAATTCTTCAAAATATAAGATGCAAAACACTAAGTGATTTTAGATGGTATCATGATGTGTTTATATCAAAAGTTATGATTAGGTGTGACGCAAGAGCTCCATATTAGAAATAAAGATTCACTTTTTATAAGATGCATGGCCTAACGAGAAGGTCAAGAAGCCATGAGAAAAACGTCGTGGAACGATTCATAATGATCTTGCCTTGGAATCTCATAAGTGAAGTTAAAAAATAAGGATTAAAATTGTGTTCACAATTAAAACTTCAATATAAGATCAAAAAGGATTTAAAAGCCTCTAGAAAAAGATTTAGGATATTTCTGTGCCCAATATAATATTGAAATGGCAGTACCACCCTCACAAAAACATAATATATCAAAATATTATCCCAAACGAAAAATCATATTCTAACAAAGAATACTCAAAGAATAATCATAGGAAATATAAATCTCATAAATACAAATCCCAAAAACCTCAAAATCCTACTAAGCCACATAAAAGATAAATAAGATGTTTCAAATGTGGGCCAAAAGGACATATAGCCCCAAATTGCAGAAAACAAAAAATAAATGTTTTATCTGATTTTGAAGAAGACTATTATTCTGAAGAAAGTACCTCTTCTTCCTATGAGTTTGATAATTCTCAAAATAAAAACCCAATTTTAGAAAAAAAAACAAAATCAAACTGATAAGATAGAAAATTGTTTATTTCAAGTTAATGTTTTAATTGTTGATCAATAATTATTAATAGAATTTATAGATCAAATAGAAGATAAAGAAGCCAAAGCAAAATATATAAGAAAAATAATGGAACAAAGTAGTAAATCAAAACATTTTGTACCCCTTTCAAATGCATACAAATTTTAAGATATTATGCAACAATTTGAAATACAAGAACCTGTCACAATTCAAAATTTGCAAATAGAAATAAAACAAATAAAAACACAAATTAAAGAATTAAAGACTTTTACTCAAAATTTAGAATTTAAAATTCAAAATATAGAAACTTAAAGAGTCCCCTTAACACCACAAACTTCTGAAGATTTAGATAATTTTATCAATAGTATGACTATTGTATAAAAACAAATATGGTATACCAAAATTACTTTAAGAATAAATCATAATTTTCAATCAACTTTTATAGCTTTGATTGATTCAGGAGCTAATCTAAATTGTATACAAGAATAATTGATTCTTACTGTATATTTTGTCAAAACTTCACAAAGACTGTCTACGGCGATTAATGTTCCTCTTAAAGTACAATACAAAATACCACAAGGTCATATCTACAAATATGATATTTGTATTAAAACCCCATTCTTACTACTAAAAAATATTAGTCATTAAATTGTTTTTTAGGAACTCATTTCTTAACACAATTATATCATTTTCATATAGACAATCAAAGATTACAAACAACTTATAAAAATTAACAAATATTATTTGAATTTGTCAAAGGCATAGAATTCAAAGAAATCAACCAACTTCGAGATAATATTAATATACTTCAACAAAAACAACATGTCAAAATTCTTAAGAAATAAATTTAGTATAGAAAGACAGAAGAAAACCTGAAATCCAAACCAATACAGGAAATGATTAAACTAGTTCAAAAACAAATTGAAAATAATTTATGTTATTCAATTCCAAATGCTTTTTGGAATATAAAACAATATATGGTTTTTCTACCATATGAAAAATATTTCAATGAAAAACAAATCTTAACCAAGGCAAGACCAATTCAAACGAGTCTAGAACTTTTTGAATATTGTAAAAAGTAAATAAATGACTTGTTAAGCAAAAAATTGATTAGACCTAGTCATTATCCTTGAGTTAATGCTGACCTTTTATGTCAAAGACTTACGAAATTGAGCGTGACAACTAAGGTTAGTTATCGATTATAAGCACTCTTATGAAGTCGCACGATGGATTAGATATCAAATATCTAACAAAAAATACTTAATCCAAAGGTTATATAATGCAACAATTTTTTCAAAATTTGATATAAAATCTGGATTTTGGCAAGTATAGAGTCAACCAGAAGATAGGTACAAAACAACATTTACAGTTCAATTTGGACACTATGAATGAAATGTAATGCCTTTTGACTTAAAAAATGCTAATTCTGAATTTCAAAATATTATGAATGACATTTGCAATGACTATACTAGGTTTTCTATAATATACATTGATGATGTTCTCGTATTTTCAAATTCTATAGAAGAACATTTCTAACACTTAATTTTTTTTCAAAAATTGGTCACAGGCAACGGGTTAGTTATTTTTGCATCAAAAATTAAACTTTTTCAAACAAATATAAGATTTTCAGGGTTTGATATTTATCAAGGTAAAATTAAATCAATTAAAAGAGCAATTGAGTTCGCTAATAAATTTCCTGATTAAATAAAAAGATAAAAGTCAACTTCAAATATTTTTAGGAAGCTTAAATTATGTAGAAGACTTTTATCCAAATATTAGATTACTCATCAAACCTTTATTTCGAATATTAAAGAAAAATCTAAACCCATGGTCTGATGAACATACTCAAATAGTCAAATAGGTAAAGTTTCAGGTTAAGGAACTTTCTTGTTTATGAATCCTTCATCTAGAAGCCTTTCACATTATAGAGACAGACGCCCCAAACATAGGATATGGTGGGATCCTCAAACAAGATTTTGAAAACAAAATTTCCATTGTTATATTCCATTATGAAATTTGGAATGGTTCCTAAGAAAACTACTCCACAGTCAAAAAAGAAAGTCTAGTAATCATTCTTTGCATTCAAAAATTTCAAAGTGATGTTTTCAATAAAAAAAATAATTCATTTTACGAGTTAATTGTAAAAGTGCAAAATAAATTTTGCAAAAAGATGTTCAAAAATTGGTTTCAAAATAGATTTTTGTTAGATGACAAGCCATTCTATGTGTTTTTTATTTTGAAATTTAATTTGTAAAAAGATTTTCAAATGTTTTGCTTGATTTTCTTTCACGGAAATTTTTATAGGGAAAAATGAGCAAAGTTGATCCCATAAAACAAACAACCAAATAATCATATGGTATGCCAAAAGTCCAACCTTTAAATCACTTTGAAGTTTTAGGAAAAATTCTTAAACCTTATGTTCCAACTTCTTAAAGCCCTGTTTACAAATCCAAAGGAATAAAAACAGTTGATCCAGGTTCTAGAAGCTGATCATCGATCTGCTTCAGGCTCCTTTGAGCTCCAAAAAATATTTCAAAAAGACAAATTTTTTGTTTCAAATAATATTTCTAAAACCCGCAAATTCTATGAGTTTATACTTGTACATACGGAGTCTATACAAGTTTCACATGTCAGGAACCTTGATGATATTGATATTGCTTATTCAAAATGCAAGACTTTGAAAATCATTTATGAAAATGATTGGGAACAAAGTCTTTTTACACACAAACTTTTTTCTCAAAATTTTGTTTCTCAAACCTTTGATTACTTATATTACAAAACACTTGGTTTAATACATTATTTGTCATACCTTCTTCCCATTCATGGTTTTTTAACCGGGGAGAAAAGTCTCAAATGAATTTTCCAAATTGGTTTTAGGAATGGTGACTCTTTTTTGGAGCTACTCCATATATCTTTTATCCTGAAATCCGCAAATCTTTTGACTATTTCAAAGTTAATAGTGAAAGCTTTTTCCCTTATGGAAATAAATATTAACTCTATTTTTGTTCTCAGCTTAGAATCATTTGGATTATTTGCTGGGATTTTACTAGCCATAGCTTTCTGCTTCCACCTTATCCCCAACATCTGGTTAGATAATTCAAAATTAAATGGTGGACAACTTTCAAAATTTCTCAAACACAAACTTTAGAGTCAATTAAATAATGAATTGACTCTAAGAAATCCAAATTCAAATCCAAAAGCGCAAGGCTAAAATTTGAGTGCAGCGCTGCAAACCATAACACAAGCTGACTCCTTCAAACAAATATTTTTTCTTTCAAATTATGTTTACAAAGCCTATCTCAAAAGAATCCAAAAACAATTTCTTGAAACATTTCGGTTTGCGAACCTGACATTGACAAGATGAAGGGCTTACAAGCTTCAAGTTTTCTTTCAGAAATAGCTTGAGACGTCATTATGAACCATCTGTTTCCGGCGAGTAATAGGACCCCTGATTCATTATTCAAAAGTCTTCATTTCAAAAAAAATAAAGGCTCCTCTATTCCCCTATCAAACTTTTCAAATTTCTATTGACCGTTTTATTGAAGACACCTTGGAAGAATTTAGACAAGAATGTAAATGGACGGATGATTGGCTGAATGAAATAATGAGTTGTCGTGCGATATTCATATTTTCCAAGAATCTGATGAATTTTAATCAACTATTTTATCAAATAGTAATTAATAATCCGTTATTAGTATCATATATCAAATATCAATTATCAGCTTAATCAAACAGAGTCTATGAATAACATAAAAAAGGTAATGCAGAGTGAATTGATTGGATCTTAAAAGAAAACCATTAATTTTTCATTTAAAAAAAAAAGAATGGCGTAGATATGTTAAAAAAAAGGCATTAAATTTTCTTGAAAAAAAAGAAAGAAGGTTGTGGACTAGGCGGGATTGAGTGGACTTGAATTCAGTGGAGAGTAACCTTAAAAATTTATTTATCTTTCTAACGATGAAAATTGAAAACCGAAGAGTAGGTGAAAAGCAAAAGAGAGAGATAGAGAGAGAAGATTACCCAGATGAGTGAGAGTTACTTCCACTGTTCTACAACCACTATTGCTCTCTACCTAATCTACTGAACAAAAAACAAAGAGGGAAGTTGTGCTGCCTCTTTCATCATCATTCATCTCATTTATCTATTCCGAGGACCGGAACCCTAGCTCTTTTTTTTTTTCTTTCTTTCTGTCTTTTTTTTTTCTCCCCGGAAGCTGCTGCTGCTTCTGCTTTCAGATCCGGCGGTTCTTTCACCGGAGCAACGGTGGTCGCCTGCTTATGGTGGGTTCGTCGATCAATGGGCGGTTCGGAAGCTTGAAATGCTCCGCATTTTGGGGGTTGTGGATGTAGGAGTTTTGGTGTTTTGGTTAGGAGATGTCGGCGTCTTTGGCGGCATTGGAGCGGCCTCGGATCGGACCGTCCTCCGCGGTAGGGTTGTTTTTGCTGTTGATGTTTTGTTGGGATCTTGTTTTTAGAGTGAAATGGGGGTGCATTTAGGTTTCAGTGTTTGTTTGGTTGCTGGGAAATGTGAGGAAAGTGAAAGGTTGAGGAATTCGTGTTTTAGTTTTGTGAAGAGAAAAAAAGTAAAGATCGCTGAACTATTCAGGCACTTGTGGTGGATTACCGGAGTAAATTTTGTGAATTTTTTCGTTTTGGCATTAATGTGAGCTAGAAATTGGGCTCTGAAAAAGTTCAATTGTTGGAATTCTCATTCTAGCCAATAGGGTAAAGCCAACTAATGGTTTGAGGATTCTTGATTGTGAGTGAAGTTTTCCTGAAATTTGGGATGTCTTTTAGCGGATGGGCCAACATTTTTGTGAAGATTGGGATGCCTTCAGCGGACTTAAGAGTTTTTTTTCTCTTTACTGTTAGAACTACTAAAAGAGAAGAGATGGAGTTGTGGAAATTATTCCGAAGAAAAATGCCGGAAATTTTTTGAAAGTTTAAAAAATTTGGTTACCTATTGATTCTCCTTTCCAGCTTTCAAAGAATTTGTTCTGTTGTGGGCTTTTGCACTAAATCCAAATGGGATTTAACCCTTTACTATAAAATCCCTACATTATTTCGTGGGCTTTGGAAAATTGAAGTGTCATCACTGAAAGTTCTTATTTTTTACAGAATCTATGTAGCTCTTATAGTTGCTGAGAGATCGTTATATGCTTACATCAACTGTTGAACCCAAGCACATCTGAATGTGCTTATTCTGGCACCGTGTTAAGGGCTAAAATTTCTGATTTTTAGTTTTTTCTTTTAAGAATAATTTACTTGGTAATGCTTTCTTGAAAATCATCCGCTATTAGCTACTGATATATATATATATATATATATATATATATATATATATATATATATATATATACTATATATATATATATATATATATATATTTTTTGGGTGGCGAAAACATTAAACATTCTTCTTCTGTTTCTTTACTTATGGAAAAGTATATGGATTCTATAATCGCATATCTGTGTTGAATGTGATTTTTCAGTGCTTCTAATTCTTAGTGTGCAAATCAACTTCATTCAATTCTTAGTAAACATTTTTTTCTTGGGTTTCTAACACATACAAGAATTGGCAGGTTTTCAAGAGTGGGCCTCTTTTCATATCTTCAAAAGGTAGCAAAATATTTGTCCTTCTTCCTGTTAATTTCTTCTTTTTATCAGGGTTCTTCTTTTTTATCATGTGCAAGTACATTATGCTTGTCAAAATAAATCCCAACATGCACCTAGGAACTTGCTTTTTCAATGTAATAAAGTCTTAGTTCTTTTAGGGGATTAATCATACTACAGAATCTTACAACAAGATTGTTGCGTATGTCTTTTCTGCTATGGGATTCATGCTTCATACTGGACGATGACAATGCGATTCAGTAAATAATCATGCTTACTCTCAATAGCTACTAATGGCTTTTGCTGATTATTGAAGTGAGCTCTGTTAGGTGGATGCTATTGTAGGGAATATAATGGTTTCATGCAACTGTTTATCAGAATGTTAAATTTGATTTTTCTATCTAGGATTTTCAAATTAATTGAAAATAGAGAAAGATACAAAATTAACTTGAATAATTCTGTGTGATGAAAAGTATTGTTTGTTTTAATACTGAAATAATTCAAATGAAGTCACACAGCGACCTGCTTTTTCCTCAGTAGAAATCTGAAATTTGAGTTCCTTTTTTGTCACCAGAGAATGATTAATGAGGTATGTCATTCAAATTGCTAAACAGCGAAACTTTTTTTTTTTTTTTTTGATAAGTACATAATTTTGTTTTTGGGAGTTTGATTTAAAAAAATACATCTGTTTAAAATAATAGACTAAAAAGGCTTCCTATTCTTGATAGGGCTGTGCGAATCATGAATCTGGCTGTACTTAGTGAAATTATTTAGGTCTTATGCTGTTACTTCCAGCTGCTCTAAATCTTTCCCTTGCAATAATCCCGTGTAGAAAACATGGACTGGTATTCCTTGTTATTGATTTGGTTCAAAATAAGGGAAGAAAGTTTGGTTAGTCAATTGTTGTTGAGCTTTGGACAGTGGAAGAAGGAAAGAGCTTATGTTGTATTAAGTTAAACTCTGCTATAATCAAATAATGGTTTGGTAAGCTTCAGAATTTGGGAGTTAAGGTAAGGTGCAGGTTTGTGATCAAAGCCTTGCAGTTTAGGGATGAAGTTAAAATTAAGGACTGGTTGCCTTATTGCAGTGCACACTATAACTGAAAAAAAATTAAACAAGAGCATTAAAAGTTGCTGAAACCTTCTAGGATCTCACATAGAAGAGAAATCATGGGGATTCACTGTTAATGATGAGAGTAGGACTAGAAGTTATTAAAGAACCTAGTGGTTTAGGAATAAAGTTAATGCTGAGGACTGGTTGCTGCACACACAGTTGTAGAAAAAATGAAATGAGGGCATTGAAACTCACCGAAGCCTTCTAGAATCTCACATAGAAGAGAAATCATAGGGATTCACTGTTAATGTTGAGGCTAGGAGAATTGAAGGATTGTATTGATCTCCTACCTTGGAGGAAATGACAGCTTGGTTAGTGTGATTGTTTGTGTGAAATGAGTGAAGAAAAGAATGATTTTCTTTATTGAATGAGTGAGTGTGTATTACGTAGTATAGAGACACCTATATATATATATATACACACACAAAAGAATGAAACAACAAGGAAACAAAATAAAGTGTAAAAGGAACGAAAATAAAGTGTTAAAGGGAGGATAATGTACACTAAAGGTAGGAAATAAATCAAAGAATATCTAGATAATATTCTATGATTCTCAACACTTTCTCTCAAGGTGGAGTATATAGGCCATACACACTAAGTCATTATAAAGATGCATTTAACCCAATCCTCGATGCCGAAATTTACAATGCGACACCCAGGTGTTCCCACATGGTTACATGGACTGGATTGAGGGTCATCTGAAGAGAAGTGGGGCAATATAAGATTCGATTGGGAGAAGATCCATTTCGAGAAGATTCATTGAGAAGATCTCGTTTCGAGAAGATCCAATCTGGTAAGATCTAACTGAGAAGAATAAATCAAAGCACATCTAGAGAATATTCTATGATTGTCAACACTCCCTCTCAAGTTGGAGCATATAGGTCATATGCACCAACCTTGTTATAAAGATGTACTTAATCCTATCCGATGCCAACAACAATGCGACACCCGAGGTGTTCCATGATGGAGTTGATGTGACCGGAGAGGATCAGATGGAGAAGATCCGTCGGAGAAGATCCGATTGAGAAATTCGCCGGAGATGATCTGCTGGAGAAGCTCCTATCAAGAAGTCTTAATGAGAAGGTTCACTTCGAGAAGGCTTGGTCGGGAGATACACTAGAGAAGGTTTGCCGAGAAGATGGTCAGCGCAAAAGAGAGCCTATTTCAACCGAACGCAGCTGAAGTACCATGAGAAATGAAAAAGCAAGGTGACACGTTTTTCTTTATTGAATGAGCAGGTGCATTATATAAAGATAGAGACACCTATATATGTACAAAAGAATGGAACAACAAGGAAACAAAATAAAGTGTAAAAGGAAGGAAAATAAAGTGTAAAAGGAAGGATAATGTACACAAAAGGTAGGAAATAAATCAAAGAATATTTAGAGAATATTCTATGATTCTCAACAATTTGAAAGGGATAAGAGTAAAGGATATGTTTGTCGGATGGGTAGCACGAGCCTCTTGCCCATTTTCCTTAGCATTCTATCAAGAGTGCTTGCTGAATTTTACCACAATGGAGTTATTTCAATGAATTTCTTGTTTATGATAAAAAGGGAACATATTTATATCTCTTCATTTGATTGATTATGGTTGTTGATCTCTTGCCCATCCAGCCTCTATTAAGGCCGTTTTACCTCACCCTCCTGAAGAATGATATGTCATTGACATTTTTCCAGACATTTTCATCTGGAACTCTAAAGTTTCTCCAAAAAAAAAAAAATGTTTGTATGGTTGTTGGCTAATAAAAAGGAGGAAGAAGAGCTGGAGCATATTCTAATCACTGCCAAGCAATATGGGGACAGTGCACTGATCTTCTCTCTGCTTTTAGTGTTGATTGGACTTGCCCTAATCCAAAGCTGGATGCGCTGCCTTGTTAGGAACAAAACTAAGGCTATTTTGAGAGCTGCTCCCCTTCTTTTATTCTAGGCTATCTGGAAAGAGAGGAACAAAATTATTTTTGAAGACGCTACTTTTTCCCTGTTGAAACTAGCTAGCTATCCGATCAGCGTTTACGTGGTGCCGTGATTTATTCCAAAGGCGGATATCAACTTTGTTAGATTGCTCTTGTATAGGTTCTATGACTATGCCTAGGGTGTGGTTTTCTTTTTGGAATGGTTTGTTTGGCTCTTCTTTCTTTGTACCTCTTCTTTGTTGGCCCTTCAGGGTCTCTTTTGTATACGTCCTGTATGCTCTCTCTTTTTTGGTCAATATACTGCTCTTTATTTATCAAAAAAAAAAAAATGATTATATGTAATTTTTGAGAGGACCTTAAAAAAACCCACTGGTCTTGTGGGTTGTATTCTTTGTTTAGGGCGTAGAAAGAGGGCTGGTCACTCTTCATCTGCCTTCTGATTGTACTGTGTTTGTAGCTGATATTGTTTAATTTGGCATATGCCTTGTGGGTTTGTTCTAGAAGTATTACAAGCTTGCTAATAATAATTAGCATTTTGGGTTTTCTAGATGAAGCCTGGAAGGCTGATACTGTGACAGGGTGCAATCCATGTCAATTTCTCAAGGAATAAGGGGATTGCCAAAACTTTGAGGTTGGATGGAGGATATATAGATGTCCTGCGGATTTTTTTTTTCTTTTTGGGACAATTAAACACTTATATTAAAATCAAGAAACCACCAGATAGGCAGCAAAAAAAACCCAGTGTAGAAGAATACAAACCTCCCATACCGCCAATGCTCAAACACAAAGAAACATAAAGAACTCAAAGAGGAGCACAACCATTAAAAAAAACCTATGAAGATTTTTTCTTTTTGGGACAATTAAACACTTATATTAAAATCAAGAAACCACCAGATAGGCAGCAAAAAAAACCCAGTGTAGAAGAACACAACCCCATACCACATGTCACTCAAACACAAAGAAACATAAAGAACTCAAAGAGGAGCACAACCATTAAAAAAAACCTATGAAGACAGAGGACAATTGGCTAACAATTTAGGCTCGGCCTGTAGAAAGTATTGAATTTGTCTTCTTCTGTATTTAGAATTTAGGCTCAGCCTGTGAAGTTTTTAGAACACGGAGTGAAATTTATACTCAAGGGATCATGGCTTATTATTTTATTAATTTTTAACTTTATAATATCGGTCATGGATGTTAATTTAAATTGCAGGAATAGGTTGGAAGTCTTGGAAGAAGCGCTGGTTTATCCTGACGCGTACTTCATTGGTTTTCTTTAAAAATGATCCTGTAAGTATCATTGGGCCTCAAGATAATACTTTTCTTGGTTATTTTGTATAAAGGGCTGATTTTGTGGTAATTTAATTTTTGAACTAGAAACTACAAAAGATTTACTGGCATGCAAGCTTTAACATGACTTCTACTTTTTCTTTTGGATTACCAAGTAACCTGTCCAAGGTTTGAGCCCTTTGGACTGATTCTCCATGGTGACAGTGACCCAAGCCCTAGGATGCTGATCACTTTCTACATATTATTGTCTTCTTAAATTTCATTCACCATTAGGCATAATGAATAGTGCATTTTTCAGTTGGTTTGTACATTGCTGTTAGTTAGAAAAAAAAGATGATTATTAGTTATTTATCTAATACCTTTTTTCTTTCTTTTTCTTGATAAGTAAATAAGATCTTTTTCTTTTGTACATGTTTTTTGTTGGTCTTCTTGTAAGGGGGTGAGTATATCTCTTGGGTCGCCTTTTCAGCATCTCTTTGTTTTAAAATATATTTATTATATATTAAATTATGTTTAGATAATATTTTAAAATATATTTATTATATATTTGGATAATGTTTTAAAAATATTTATCATATTTTTTAAAATATATCAATCAGACGAATAGCCACACCTATTTTTCCTTGAAAATATCTGCATCCATCTCCAATTAAAAGATCTCGTATAGTCGGTTGACACGGGTGCTCTTGATTTCAAATATCCGAAAGCATCACAAATCATAGTTCCTCATGTGACATGTCTAATCATGTAAGGCATCTTTGTATGGTCATGTTGCCCCCTTATCTAATGAGCTAATACTCAACTATACATCATAAATAATTACTGTGAATGTAGCTGCGTTCTCTCGATCAGATTTCATTAGATACCTTGATGTGTCTGATGATTTTTCCATTGCTTATATATGTTGGTAATTGTAAGATGTTAGGATGATATTGTTTGTGTAGTCAAATAATATTTTCTGGTTTTGGGTAAATTATTAATAAGTTGGTCATTTTCCAAAGGTGCAATATGATTCTGACAGGCTTGATTAAGTTATAATATTGGATGATAAATAAATGCTAATTATTTTGGTTGTTATGTAGAATGCTCTGCCGCAGAGGGGCGGTGAAGTTAATTTGACTTTAGGTGGTATTGACTTGAACAATTCAGGAAGGTATGTCTGATCATTGTTTGTTGTCTTGGATTAATATTTTGATCAATTTGGATGATGGTTATCGCTTTGATTTGCAGTGTTGTTGTTAGAGAAGACAAAAAACTCTTAACTGTGTTGTTTCCTGATGGGCGTGATGGGCGAGCATTTACCCTTAAGGTGCACATTATCTGTTGTTCTCTTCCTTCCCAATTTTGTTGAGTTACTTAGTCTTAATTATTGACCTTTTGACCTTGCTAAATTTCAGGCCGAGTCATCAGAGGATTTGTATGGATGGAAGACGGCTCTAGAACAAGCTCTTGCCCAAGCACCAAGTGCTGCCCTTGTTATGGGTCACAATGGGATTTTTCGGAATGACACAAGTGATACTATGGATGGGACTTTCTGTCAATGTTGGTGCCTCTATCTCATATTTAGGTTCCTAAGATTTCTTTTCATATTGAGATTCACTGGATTTTGCACATGCATTCAGGGAGGGATAAGCGTACTGTTAAATCTTTGGTTGTTGGACGACCAATTTTGCTTGCATTAGAAGATATAGATGGAGGTCCATCCTTCCTTGAGAAAGCTCTTCGATTTTTGGAAAAGTTTGGTAAGTTTTGTTATCAATCTTGATTGGTATTATGTATCTCAGAGCTTTGTCATAACCTTTGGTTTATCTTTCATATTTCTTGAGGACACTGAAGCTATATTTCTAACTTTTTGCATAGTAGTGTTTAACATTCTTGTGATTAGCTTTTCTCATTTTTTGTTTTGTTACTTTAAGAGTTGGTAGACCCTGTTAAGAGAAAAATAACTCTTTGATTTTCATTGATTAACAAAGGAGGGAACATACATATTTTATACTTTACGTATTAGAGCAAATAAAGGAAACAAAGTTACAGTCTAATTAGGTAACTAAAGAGAAAAGGAAAGAAGAGAAAGATTCCTAAATGGATTAGGAAACTAATCTCTAATAGTCTCCCTCAAGCTGGAGCATATAGGTTAAATGAGTTACACATGTGCTTAATCCTAATGCACCAAACTTGTTAGACATGTACTTAATCTTATGGGTAGATTTGGGGTCATTGGAATTGACTACACAGTGAGTTGATGTGACCGGAGTGAGACATGACCATAAGATGTGCTGCTGGAATTGACTACACGGCGAGTTGATGTGACCAGAGTGAGACACGGTCACTAGATGGGTCGTCGGAATTGATTGCACGGCGAGTTGATGTGACCGGAGTGAGACATGACCACTAGATGTGTTGTTGGCATTAATTACATGATGAGTTGATGGAATCGAAAGAGGGCCTACTAGAAAGAGACATGGTGAGTTGATGTGATTGGAGTGAGATGCGGTCATAAGATGTGTCGTTGAAATTGACTGCATGACGAGTTGATGTGATTGGAGAAGTCTGCCGGAAAAGTCGGAGAAGGTCCACCGGAAAAGTGGCTTTGATACCATGTGAAGAGAAAAATAACTCATTGATTTTCATTGATTAACAATGGAGGGAACATACATATTTATACTCTAAGTATTAGAACAAATAAAAGAAACAAAGTTAGAGTCTAATTAGGAGACTAAAGAGAAAAGGAAAGAAGGAAAAGATTATTGAATAGATTAGGAAACTAATCCTTCGCAGACTCATTGTTTCTTTGGTTAGTTTTTGCTTTTGTTTTTCCTTTCTAATCTGTTACTTTCTCATAGTTATCATTATGATTGCTATCACTGCATACCTGTCTGAATTGTAATTTTTCTTCTAAAAATCAGAACAACTGACTCTTTGTTTATCTGGCTGTATGATAAAGATCAAGCGGAGCCGCCTGTGGAAATCATTTGATTGGGCTAGTCATGACCCATTAGTCTTCTTGCTTGTGCAAAAAGGCTTCTGATTCTGGCTTGGGTTTAAGTTTATTAAACATTTTCTGTTGTTTCTCATTTGTGAACCCTATCCCCTTTCAAGAAAATTCAGTAATCCAATGGGCTGAAGTAGGATAGGTTGATTTTTGTGCCATTATCATGATCTTGCTAACATCAGTTTTGAAACTGCTAATGATCTTTGAGTCGATATAGAATTGTGATTTGGGTTAGTTGTAAATGTGTTATTTATCCCTTCAAGTTTCAACCATATTAGTGGTGAAGAAAAGAGAATGTCTAAGAAGCACCATAAAATTTGTTAACGTTTGTATTATGGTTTTACTCTGTTCTTATTACGAGTGGATATGCTCCTTTTTTTTTTTAAAAAAAACATTAAAATAAAACAAAATTGAGTTTTGCATATGCCATGTTTGTGCAATTGAAGATGAATTTAGTTACTCATGAAAAAACCTCATGCAATGTTCCTGGTGACTGGACTCTAAACAATGATATCATCTTCTAGAATTGAAGTTTATGTTTTTCTAAACCAAGGAAGATCTGTAGAAGAATGCAAGTACTAAGGAGAAAACCTAAGTAAAATTAAAGTCAAAAGACAAATAATGGTTCATCATGTTGTGAAGTGGGGTTTGATTGGATCTGGATTGACTTTCCACAACTTGTATACTGCTAAGGTTGATCATTGAAAAGAACAAAGTGCTCCACGTCCTCCTAGAAATTCAGGTGGTTCCAAAAGGACTTTTATTTGGCTAAAGATTGAATAGTTTTGACACCACTCTTTGTGCATGGGTCATGAGTAATGACTTCAGTAGTAAACTCCTTGTTAGTGGTTCCCACTTTTGACAGCCTTTTGTCTTTATTTTTTGATAAGTAAACTGAACAATATATTGACAAAACAAAACAGGGCCAAGCCCCTAGAGTATACAAGATGTATACAAAGAAAAAAAAAACAAAAAAGCCAGAGGATAGGAGCAAATACCAACCACCCTAAAAAAAACATAGAGGCTAAGAGTACTAGAGAATGCACATTGGTTCTAACCATTCTATTCTTATTCTCTAGAATTTGTCTTTATTGGTTCTAACCGTTCTATTCTTCTTCTCTAGAATTTGCTTTCCTGGTATGCGAATCTTTAGTTTGGTTGCATCATTGGCGTCTGATTTTGGTTACCTGTCTATCATTGGTATCTATTTTTCTTGGAGGATTATCAATGTTATGATCTACTCATCAATAAATAATTTGTAAATTTGATAGGTAAAATCAGAAAGTGTATAACTAAGAAGACACCAAAACAGCATCCTAAAGTGTACAAGAAGTAAATGCAGGTGGCCCAAAGGCTTACCTAAAGTGGGAGAGGGAGAGAAACAAAAGCATTGCCTGCCCCAACTTATAGCCTAGCCAATCAATGTAGCTAACAAGAGAAAAGGACCCTTATCAAGAGACATCCTAGACCATGGCCACAAATTATAACCCCAAGATTTTTTTATCCTTTGGACCAAGAATGCATTTTCATTTTCCTTCTACACCATACTGTACTCATCAATGGATAATGTTCCTCCGGAATCATGTTTAGTGTGCCGGAAGAATATACAAATGGCTACATTGAATATAATTTGTGGTTCAAAGAAGATTATTGATGTCATGGGTTACTCATCTATCGAATATGTTGAAGAATTATAGGAATCGATATATTGTAATTAGTATGTAGATGTGGTTCTTAAGTGAAAACCATTTTATTTCATTAGAAGTGGAAATGAGCTATACATGTTTATTTTGATTGATATGTGGAAGATTATTGATAACTGTTGATTTTGATTGCCAACCAGACCTTATTATGGAAAAGTTGGAAGCTTAAACAGTAGCATGAGAGACAGATTCAACATTTCTTCTAATTTATATAATTTCTGGGCAGGAGTCAAAGTAGAAGGAATTTTGCGACAGTCTGCAGATGTTGAGGAAGTAGATCGCAGAGTTCAAGAATATGAACAAGGTACCTGTGTCTTCATGTTGACATTTCATTTTTAGTCTTCTTATTGAGTTGGCAAAAATGTTTGAAATTTACTTGTGGTTTAGCTGAAAGTTTTTTTTTTTCTTTTTTGTTATAATATGTTTGCATAAGAGCTATTACATATGTCTTTTAAACTGAGGTTTTCCCATGTTGTTTTAGGAAAAACTGAATTTGGTGCTGATGAGGATGCTCATGTTGTTGGTGACTGTGTTAAGGTACTATTTTTTGGATGTTTGATGTCAGTTGTTAGATCAATGATTCTCTTTGATCTCCAATTTGTGCAATATTCATCCAAACTCTATGATCTGCAGCATGTTCTACGGGAGCTGCCCTCATCTCCAGTTCCAGCATCTTGCTGCACTGCACTGCTGGAAGCTTATAGTAAGTCATATTTCTCTCTTTCTCTCACTCTCTCTCTCTCTGGCCTTCTCTTTTTCTTTATGTATATACATACAACAGCTGTGGATCTTTTCTTATTAACAAAGTTGTATGAGGTAATTTTTGTATTATTCCAGATAGAAATTTATTTATTTTTACATGTCTATTGTTTTACATTTTTATGGATTGATTCAAAACTATTTCTGGCTTCTCTTACATTATACTAGGTAAAATCCTTGGTCCTTGTATGCTTCCTGCATGCCATGTTTGTTTACATGTCATCCTTGTATTTAAAATCATGTGGGGTACTTTATTGGGCTCTGGTAGCTGTTTTATTGTGTTTTTTTTGAGACTGCTATTTTGACGACCTTGTACTTTTTTCATTGTTCTTCTTTTGTTGGATGCTCAACTGCACTTAACTTTAGCACCATGTCAAGTTCTATAGATTCATAAACAAATTATATACAAGTGCATGGGTATCTGAACTTTTTGAGCTTTATGTTTATGCTGTCGATTAACTTCTTATGCCCTGTTGAGAGAAAAGGAATACTCTGATTCTCATTAATTACAAAGGAGGGAACATACATATTTATACTCTAGTGCTACGACAAAAAAAGGAAACAAAGTTATAGTCTAATTAGGAGACTAAAGAGAGAAGGAAAAGAATCCTAAATGGATTAGGAAAGTAATCCTTAACATGCCCCTAAATGTTTTTTTCTCTATGGTTTGGGTCCAATCAGTGTGTGTTGGAAACCTTGAAGCTGCATCATGTTAAGCTTTTTGGTTAGATCATATATCTCAATACTTAATTTCCTTCTTATTTTCAGGCATGTACATAAAATATTGGTTCTTATATTTTAGTTGATTACATGTTGCATGCATGCTTAAATGCTGATATTGTTGCTTTGCTATTTCACTGGTTAAGAAATTGATCGGAAGGATGCTAGAGTTAGTGCGATGCGTTCGGCAATATTAGAGATATCTCTCGTTTCACCGGGCGCGCTTTGTTGCAAAGTAAACACCATCTCTTTGTTTCCTGGCTAGATATGGGTCGTCTCACCCCACTCTCCTCTACTTGCATCTACCGATAATCTGGTTGATTAATTTTCTACGCCGCTCATATAATTTTGAAGCAACATGATATACTGGAAATCGATGCGCAAATTATCTTGCTCTCTAAAAGGTTGAGATAATGTGCTAGTGGCTCCCTGGGAAGAATCTTAGTTTTAATTGGTTTGGCAGAAATTGAAAAATAGGGTAGAGAAAATGACAAGGATTTGAGATTCACTAGATTTACATTAAAGGAGTAAATGTTACCTGCATGAGAAAAATGCCTGAAAAACAATTATAGAGCTTACCCCGTATGATGCAAGGCCATAATTCATAGAAGGTGAGGACAGAAAACCAGAAATTGAGCCGAAGAAGGAGATGTAACACGTGGGTTCTCTCAAGAATGGCCACCCCTATAGGAGAGGAATTCTAATTACCAAAGATCGACCTCAATGTAGAAGATTGGTCGTATGGGAGCCTATGTTGAAGAAAAGAAGGTCTGTTAGTGTTTCAAAGTCTCTCTCACCCCAATCACTGGAATTTGCCTTCCACTTCTATTTCAATTTGATCGTGAAGATCGGGCCGCTTGGTTGGAAGAAATGCCCACAGAGGGAGAAATTCTAGCAGCAGCCTGTGGGGCTTAATGATGATAAAGCCCCTGCCCCGGAGTGCGTATTTCTCTCATTAGCTTTCTCTCGGTCTTTCACTGGATTTCGTGGAAAGAGGAGGTTATGGGTTCTTTAGGGGAATTCCTTCCAGAATGACACGCTTGTGAAAAGTCCAATGCTACTTTCTTGGTTCCGTTCCTAAGGGAAGATCTCGCCGAGGATCTAAGGACCTAAGAGACCTATAAGTTTAGTGGGTAGTCTTTTATAAAATTTTATCGTAAGTGTTGCCAATGTAATTAAAAAGGGCTTTGAGTTTAGTTATTTCATAGCCTCGTAATGCGCCTCGTAGGCGGGGAGATGATTCTCGACGCAAAGGTTAATAGCCAATGGGCCGTGGACTCCATTCTAAAAGGAGGGAAAAGAGAAAGGATCCCTTTGTGTTGTGGGATACTGAAAAGGCTACATCATACCGTGGGACTTTCGATGCAAATGCTAGAGAATGGGCTTGGTTCCTAAATGGATTAGGATGGATTAACCCGGTGCATCTCCACAAAATTCGCAGCCATGATATTAATGCCTCTTCTCGGTTCTTCCGAGTTCCAGAGGCTTGAGACAAGGGATTCCCTGGTTCTTCCGAGTTCCAAGAGGTTTGGGAGATATGGACTTTACGCCCTATCCGTTTGCGCTATCGTATGGAAGTCCCCAGTTGTCCAAGCAAAGAGCGTGGAAGGCAATTTTATTGAGATAAGTTTGGGGTAGAGACAGAGATTGTCATCATCTTATACTGTTTAATATTACTGGCTTCGCAGTCAACCCAATAAATGATGGCCTGAGATGACCTCAATGTTTATTTCCAGTTCGAAAAATTTGAATCAACAGAGTTGGATTAACTTTCTGGGTAGGTGGATAACGTGGAGGAGTTAGCGGCCGAGCTTATCAGGCTGGTTCCTCCCACTAAGTACTTGGTCTACCCCCTCAGCCTCTACAGGCTCTTATGTGGGATTCTATCAAGAGCATTTAGAAAAATGATTCATCCTCATGGAAAGATAAATATATCTCAAAGGGTGGGAGACTTACTCCTTTATTCGAAGTATTAATCGCCTAGCCTTCCATTTACTCTCCTCTCGTTAGGTCGCCAAAGATCGGTTTCATAGTCGGAGAAGATTTAGAGACTTTGGGGTGGTGGTAATCTAGGGGAGCGTGAAACTCCACTCCGTCAACTCGACACTGCTTGTCAAGAGAAAAGTAGAGGTGCTAGGGGGTGAGGCCTTTCCTTGATGAATCAAGCATTACTTGTGCGGGTGTTGGCGGCCTGCTAACGAGAGGGGCTCTCCTCGAGATCGTGATCGCACTCCAAGTCTCGGGTGAGGAAGTCAGTTGAACTCTAGGGATATCAGGAGGCTTTGCATCGCCATGGAAAGATACTGTAAAGAATGACATACCTTCCCAAAATTCCGCTTCTCCTTTAGGTAATGGTAGGAGGTCACTTGAAGGACCTTGTGCAATGAAATTGTGTTAGTGTAAATGCCCTTCCTCACCTTGTTCAATCGGCGCTCATATGATGCCAAAAATATGTCTGGGATTCTCAAGGGAGGATGGGGGTTGGTCCCTACCTTCTTAGACTTTAATGATTGGAGGTGAAGAGGTGGAAAGGTTCCTTCACTTCCTGCACAACAAAAAAATTAGGCCCTTTCAAGAGGATCTGGCTTGTTATTAGCTGAGACTGACTAATGGTTTTTCAGCTTAGTCTTATGTATCGTAGTCGGTATTCTTCCTACTGCATCCCTTGGCAATCCATCCTGGAACTCCAACTGGTCCCTGCAAATCGGGCTTTTGCTTGGGAAGCTTCAAAAGGTGCCATCTCGACTGGCCAAATGAAAGAGGAGGGGATCTCAGCAAATGCGTCGGCTTTATGAAGAGGAAATCTATAAAACAATACTCACTGCTTATCCATTGTCTGAGCCAAGATATTATGGATCTTCTTTGGCTATTAATGATTTTAATCGTGTTCCCCTCTGCTCGTTCACAACTTCTCTTTGCATACATAGAAGCCTGAAAAAACTAAGAGAGTTTGCTGGCGGCTCCTCTTGTATTTTCCGGACGCCGTGGATGAAAAGGAAATAGGGTGATTTTCGTAGAATGAAGCCCCTCTCCCCGCTCGCAGATGAAATTCATTTTTTTGTTTTCCTTGTGGTCTAAGTTGTGGCAGTGCGTTGATAATCTCTCAGATTCAAGCAGGTTCTTTGTCTTGGATGGGGTATAGGTGAGAGGAGTCAGATTTTGCTCCTCTTTGTATCATTTGAGCACCTTGTGCTCTTTTTCATATATACATTTATACGTTTACTTATCAAAAAAAACCAAAAAATATTATGGGCTGTTTCCTAAAACTAATTTGATTGCTCCTATTTCCATGATTGGAGATCCCATTGTGGGAGGGCAGAAGGGGCAAAATTGAGTGGAAGAAACCATAATCAAGTTTGTTATTTTATATTGTTGTTTGCTTTATGGGTCATTCAATTTGGTTTCAAAACAATCGGCTGGTCAGTATTCATGTGAAAGAATTTATGTTTTTCAAGCTCCGTTTAGAGCATGCTGGATCAGATTTATGTGTAAGTTGTCTTGCTGTGGGTTTTAACTTTAATCCTAAGATGTACTTATCAAAAAAAAAAACTTTAATCCTAACAGCCTTTAGGGGTTTCTTTGTTAGTAAAGAAAATAGAATCTATGAAAAGAGAAAGGTCTATGTTACAGGGAAGCCTACAAAGTGCTGCAACCTGGGACAAACCTTTCTTTACCCTCCAAAGGTATTTGGGCCCCTAATGTTCCTACTAAGTCAGCCTTCTATGCCTGGGAAGCGGTGTGGGGTAAGGTTCTAACTATGGATAAGCTTCAAAGAAGGGGGTGGCACCTTCCTAATCGTTGCTATCTCCGTGGATGTGCAGAAGAGTCAATCAATCTTATTCTTTTGCATTGTTCTGTGGTCTCCTCGCTCTGGGATATTATTTTTGCTATTGTTGGGGCTCATTGGGTTTTCCCCAAGACAGTGAAAGAGGCCATAATCAGTTGGAAAGACTCATTTGTGGGTAAGAAGAGGAAGAAGGTTTGGAATGCCGTCCTGATTTGTATTTTCTGGACAGTGTGGAAGGAGAGAAATCACATAGCTTTCAAAGATGGGAAGTTAGCTATACATAGGCTAAAGAATTCTTTTGTTTATAACCTGTGGAGTTGGAATGGTTTGTATCTAGGTGATGAGGCTTTATCACTCAGGTTTCTTGAAGTGGTTGGCCTCTAAATGAGAGGTGGTGAGGTTTACCTTTTTTCGGTCTTGCTGGCTGCTTGTATACTCCCTGTCTGCCTTTTATCCTTTTGCTCTTTTTTGAGTTAATATATTGTTGTTTATTTATCAAAAAAAATGTTACAGATTATGAACAATCTTTGAAGAAATTCTCAGTTTTGAATCAATCAGTATATCTCAAATTACATCCCTGTATACAAATATATACCTTCTAGACATACCTTCTATTTCACAAACAATCACATCCTAAATTATAGGATCAGATAAGGTAACTAAGAATAATCCCTAAAATCAAGGGATCTCATAGTGATCTCCTCCACTCCCCCCTCAAGTTGGTGAATAGAGATCCTCCATTCCCAGCTTGTTGATATTATCATGAAATACATCACTACTTAACCCTTTTGTTAAAAAATCAGTTAGTTGATGTCCTGTGGGAACATAAGGAGTACAAATTAATCCACTTTATAACTTCTCTTTGATGAAATGCCTATCTATTTCAATGTGCTTAGTCCGATCATGCTGTACAGGATTGTGGGCAATGCTAATGGCAGATTTATTGTCACAGTAAAGTCTCATAGGCCCACTCCAACTGATCTTTAAGTCTTCCAATATGATTTTACCCATAGTAATTTGCATACCCCTGCTCTAAATTTTGCTTCTGCACTTGACCTTGCTACCATACTTTGTTTCTTGCTCCTCCATGACACCAAATTTCCTCCTACAAAAGTGCAATAGCCTGTGGTTGATCTTCTATCCACTGGAGATCCTGCATAATCTGCATATGTGTACACTGAACACTTGATTTTTGAGTTTTTTTTTTTTCCCGAATTCCCTTCCCTTGATGTGCCTTCAGGTAGCGTAGGACTCAGTAAATAGCTTGCAGGTGCACCACTCTCGGGTCATGCATGAATTAGCTGATAACACTCTTTGAGTAAGTTATGTCAGGTCGAGTATGAGCAAGATAAATGAGTCTCCCCACACAGATGCTGATGCATTTCCTTGGTTCACCTTTTCATCACCTTGAGCCTCTCCAAGTTTGTGGTTTTGCTCAACGGGGTTAGGGTTGGCAACGGGGTGGGTTTGAGACGGGGCTTCCCTATCCCGTTCCTGTCCCAACATTTTTTATAATTTCCCATACCCAAACTCGGGACGGGGCGGAACCCCGAATCCCATACCGGCCATGGAAAAATGTTAGAAACTCGTCCTCGCCCCGTTTTATAAAGAGCAACCATTGAATTTACTTCCTTTGACAAACAAAGCTGTTACCAACACTCATCTTCATCTTGAACCTTGTAATCACAAAACCAAAATTTCCCAACAACAAACACTTAGGCAAGAAATGAGAAACAATATGAGAACAATGAATCCAGTAACCAATTAATGACCCAAAGAATGTTGAATCAAGAAACGTCCAAGAAATTCAATGCAATAATACCCAAAAATAACAACAATATAATAAAACAAATGTTGTTAAGAAAACAAAATCACAGTCTTTGTACAAAATCATAGATTTAAAATATCTTTAAAGAAACTCATGTCAAGAAGGTGGAGATAGGAATATTTGACATGGTGGAGACGGGAACATTTACTGGTGACTTGGTGGTTAGGGGAGGAGATTGTGATGCAGAATTTGTAGAGATGGAACCTTTTGTTGGTAGCTTGGCAGAGATGGGAGAGATTGATGATGCGTTGTTGGAGATGGTAGCCTTTGATGATAATGATTTTGGAGGCTGTTGTTGACGAAGAAGTCGTCTCTCCATTCCGGAGCAACATAGTAACAACCTTTCTAACCTCATTGCCACACCCATCTCATGACGAGTTTTTTTCGGACTAATTGCCGCTGATATGACTTGTGAAAGAAGACGAAAATGAGGAAAGAAGGAAGAGGAGCGGGCAAGGAGGAGGAGACGACGGTTGTGGATCAGGGTTCCCAAATGTGGTGTTTAAATACTCAGGGTAATATTGTAAATTTATTATCGGGGTGGGGCGGGTTGAGGAAAAATCCATTCCCATCCCAAACCCGACTCGGGTTTTAAAATTTTTTCCAAACTCGATTAAAACTCGATTTCGAAGTTCCCATACTCGTCCCAAAAGGGGCGTTAACTGGTTCGGAAAATTGCTATCCCTAATGTGGCTCTTGCTACCGGGCTTGCTTAGCCAGGCATCCCGGGGCTTCATTGAGTAAATCAATATCATGCTTCTGTTGAGACACAAAAATCCCTTGCCTAGATCGAGCTACTTCAATTCCAAGGAAGTATTTTAACCTTTCTAAATCTTTTATTTCAAATTCCTTTGCTAGACACTCCATTCAATGCTCGCTTCATGCCTATCATTCCTCTATAATTATATCATCTCATATAAAACAATCAAAGTTGTAAATTTCCTCAGAGGTCGAATGTTTCTATGAAAAATGTATGATCCCCTTGAATTTCTCTGTATCCATTAGTTAACATAACTTTGGCAAATCTTCCAAACCAAGCACGTGGGGACTGTTTTAACCCATAAAAAGCTTTCTTTGACATGCACACTTTACCTTCACCAACTCCACTAAACACTGGTGGTATAATCATGTAGATTTCATCTTCTAGTTCACCATGCAAAAATGCATTTTTCACATCATATTGTTGTAGTTTCCAATTAAACTTAATAGCCAAGTAAAGTAAAATTCTTACTGTGTTCATCTTGGCTACCGGTGCAAAAGTTTCTTGGTAGTCAACTCCATACGTTTGAGTGTATCCCTTTGTAACTAGCCTCACCTTGTATCTTTCTAGCGACCCATAGGCTTTAAGTTTCACTGCAAACACCCACTTGCACCCCACAAGTTTTTTTCCCTTCAGTAAATCCATGTTTCATTTTTCTCCAATGCATCCATTTTTGCTCTCATAGCAAGTCTCCATTCTTCCTTAGACAATGCCTCAGATATTGAGTTAGGAATAGGAATTGTGTTTAAGGTGGTTAGGAAGCTTTTGTGGTTGGAGGAGAATTTTTCAAGTGATACATAATGAGCTGCGGGTATAAAGGTTTCTTGGTGCATTCTTAGGTTCCTGTTCTTACAACTATGGGTGCAAGATCTTGATCTTGGTTAGGAGGTGTAGGATCTAAAGGTTCAGTTTGGGTCATAGGGGTAGTTATTGGGTCAGATGTTATTTCATTTCTAGGACTCAAATTAGAATTATGTTTTTGCCTTGTCACTGTAGTTGGACTTTTCCTCCTTGTGTGCACTTGATCAAACCGAAACCGATCAATGATCCTATCATTCTCCTCTTTTTGGATTGGCAATTTGGACTTGGATGACTCAGATTTGGATGTTGGTAAGTCTAATAGGAACATCTCCTTATCGTCAAGTGTTGACAACTCCCCCTAAAGATAAGGAGTAGCGAAGGACTTATCCTCGACAAAAGTAACATCGGCTGAACATAAATTTTTTGAGAGGAAGGATGGTAACACTTGTAACATTTTTGTGTGGTAGAATGTGGATCGGATGTCTGGATAGGATTGAGACAAGACTTCGAGTGGACTTTTGAACCCCAAGATTCTGGAAGGAATTCGATTAATAACATAGGCTGATGTGAGGATAACCTCCCCCCAATAAGATTTTGGAACATTATTATGGAACAAGAGTGCTCATCGCATTTACTGTGTGTTGATTTTTTCTCTCAAAGAACCGATTTTGTTGTGGAGCTACATACAAAGAGGATTCATGGATAATACCTTCTCATGGAGGAAAAGGACAAGCTGATTAAAAGTTGTCTCAATATTCTTCTGTAATAATATTAATTGTGTGGTGCCAACCGATTTTTGGACCATAAAGATAGAAGATGGGAAAAATATTACTCACATCAGACTTATGTTTGAGAAGATAAACCCAAGATACCCTTGTACAATCATCAATGAACGTTACAAACCATCTATACCCAGATATGTTGGGTATAGTCGAAGGTCCCCAAATGTCACTGTGAAGGGAGAAAAGGAGAATCCCTAATTTTTATTATATTCACGGAAAAAACTTCCTACTACATTACATATTGGACTTATATTTAGTATACATGCTCATGGGTCCTACAACATAATAAGTAGAAAAATAAAAGGAAAGACGATAATATCTAATGACTTCCTTAAGTCTGAAAGATATATGCTGCATGCACTAAGCTTGTTATAAAATGTATTTAATCCTAGGACTTGGTGATTTAAAGATGTCTCAAGTAATTTGATCATTTGAATTGATAAAACTAATAGCCAAGGCATTATGATGCGATCTTCTCTAATGAAGACAATAACTTCAATGTGTTTGGTCCTTCTATGGAAGACTGGATTAGATGCAATACGCAGCTGAAATCTCATGATCGCTGCATTTGAGTTCCATTCGTCTTATCCTTCCAAACCTAACTCCCGGAGAAGGGCACCAAATCCATACGAAGTTCACATGCCGCGCAGTCATAGCTCGACACTTGACTCACCACAGATCCGGCCACACGCGTTTCATTTTTCAGATATTAGGTTACCAACCAATGAAAACACACACTCGAAGTGTAACGCCTATCTCTGCGGTGAACTGTACCAATCCGATCTCGTAACCAACAACCCGGGTATGACTCTATTCTAACAACACACTCCTCGTTTGGTGTGCTTTTGATATATCGGAAGAATGCGGATTACAACATCCCAATGGCTACTGGCATGGTGACTGTGAGGGAATTGACTAACAACATTCATGTGAAAGGAAACAGTCCGCTAAGTAATGGAGGTAAATCGTCACGACGACGAGTCGCCGACATTCCCCAGGATCTCCTAAAGACTCTCCCCGGGCCCGGTGCATACAAGTTTGACATTAGATCCATAGAAGTGTCAAACCGACGATGCTCCAATATACTCGCTCTTCCAAGATGTCTAAAGCATACTTCCGCTGGGGAAAGGATCATACCTTAACCTGATTGAACTATCTCAATTCCCAGAAAGTACTTGAGTTTCTCAAAGTCTTTAGTTTGAAAGTGGGTGAAAAGGCGTTGCTTTAGTTTTTGAATACCATCCTGATCATTGCTTGTAATGATGATGTCGTCCACATAAACAACTAGATAACTGGTCCAGAGTTATGATGATAAAATCGAATTAGCGACAGATTAAGTAAGCATGCCAAATTTCCTCGAACAATGTAACTAAAAGAATAAACCATGCTTTGAGAGATTATTTCAAGCCATAGAGAATCTAAGATAACTCGCATCAACTAGACTTCTATGAGCAACAAAATCAGGTGGTTGCTTCATACAAACTTCCTCAAGATCACTATGGCTGAAGGCATAGCAAATGGCGGAGAGAAGTGATGATGCCACAAGTAATCTCGCAACCGAGAATGTGTCTACACCGTAACTATAAACCTCGAGTATATCCTTTAGCAAACTGCCGCCCTTAAGGCTAATAACTACCATCAGACTAACCTTAATCGTGTAAACCTAACCAACGATAACCAATCAAAACTTACCAAAATGGAAAAACAACAAGACTGCTGCGCCAATTTGAGAAGAGTAGCCATTTCATCTACCATGGTCGGTCTCCACTCGATGGGAAAGAGCCTCATTGGTATGCTCTTAGGAAGAGAACAGAGGATATAAAGGTAAATAAAATGCGTGAGTAGGTGAAGATAATCGGCGGTAACCTCAAAAATTGTAAATAGGATGAGATTTTCTAGTAGATCGATTACCTTTCAAGAGCAATGAGGTTATCAAAGTAAGAGAGGCAGAGCCGGGTAGAGAAGGTTTCAAGGGATAGGGAAGCTTTGTGCTAGCAGGGCCTCAAATAAGGGAGAGGAACAACGGAACGGTGACGGAGATGATAAACCTGATGTTTAAGGCAGTACATCATCAAATATATGAGATGATGGAAGGGGTAAGACTCAAAGAATGTGAAGAGACCCTTGAGGAGGAGATGAAGGAAGTGAGTCCTCGAAGAAGGTTACATCACAGAGAGTCTCCCATGAGTCCTCGAGGGAATAAATAACGATAACCATCTCAAGCCTGAGTAGCCTAAGAAGATGTATTTCGTGGCTTCTATGAAAGCTTGTCTTGTCCCCGGGAGTGAGAATAGAACAAAGGAAGTACAACCAAAGACACGAGGAGGAAGGGAAATAAAGTGCTTGGTCAAAGGGAAAAGTGAAGGCGGAATGAGGAACTGACCGCGTAATACAAATTGAGGGCACGATTAATCACATAATGTCGTAAGAATAAATAGCCCCCCAAAAATGAAAAGGAACATGATAATGGAAAAGGAGAGTACGAGCTGTCTCAATAAGATGACGATTCTTACGTTCAACTACCCCATTTTGTTGAGGAGTATGAGCACAAGAAGACTGATGAAAGATCCCATGTTGGGACTTAAATGAAATAAAGGCGCGTAAAAATATTCCTGGCATTGCTGCCAATACGTGAATACTACTAATAGAAATATTGAACTGGGTCAGAATTTCAACATAAAATTTCTGGAAAATAGAATATAACTCACCGATTTTTCATTAAAATAACCAAGTACATCATGAATAGTCATCAATGAAAGGACAAACATCAAACTTAAAGTAGACGTTAAATTCCACAAGGACCTCAAACATCGCAGGATAAGTCTGGGTATGAGATTTTGCCCGATTATTCAAACGCTTGAGAACGTGACACGGCGGCGTTCTCTGTCGCATGCAGTGATCTGCACGCAAGGACGGCTAAAGTGAAAAACGAAAGTGACCATCTTCCGGAACTTAGAAAGATCTAGGTGGGCCTATGTATTTATTGTGGATGAGGAGAGGAGCATCAGTGGAAACGCAAACTGTAGGAGATGATTTCGAGGTGAGGTGATAGAGGCCTTGAGACTCACATCCGATGCCAATCGTCTTTCTCGTACTCTGGTCCTGCAAGGTAACAAATTTATCAGAAAAAATAATGGAGCATTTAAGAGTATGAGTGATTTTGCTGATAGAAATAAGATTAAATGGACACTCAGGAGTATACAGGACATAATTGAGAGGTAAGGAAGGGAGAGGATGTGCCAAACCAATACCTTTAACCATAGTTTGAGAAAAGATTTTTATTACCAAATATGGGATCGGCTAAATCTCGTAGTCTACAATCCAGGTCCAAGAGAAGGCAGAGCAAGCAAGCAGCAAGAGGCACACTCTGCCTCGGGGCAACAGATGCAACAAAAGCCTGATTTGGTCATCGATAGCGAAGAGGAGCCCATCATACTCACCGTCAGCTAGGGAAGACCCCAGATGAGGAGCCCGTGAGTTTGGGGTGGTTGAGAATTAGGAATCGTAAGATCGGGGCCACGTGGGCAAGTGAGGCCATCCATAATCGAAGTAACAACGATCACGAGTATGGCTGTTTATCGCAGAATAGGTTAGTTTGAGAAACTAAATACGTAAGAATCATGCCACGATGGCAAAGTCCGAAAGTGGGCGGTGAGACGAGGAGGTGAGCAAACACATCATCAAAGGATGGGACTAATGGATTGCCAAGAACTGACGCGACGGTCTCGGGTGATTCGACAAAGGCTACAAGAAGAAGACCATGGGCGACCGGCCAATTTGCGCTTGTTGAGCCCTAATATTCTAGTAAGAGGCATCAGCGTCGTGGCGAACTCCTCCTTAAGAAAGACAATTCGCCAATAATTAGATAAACCCGCGTCCCGCTGCTCTGATATTGATGGCAGCGTAAGCCACCTTATAAAGACACCGGATATCATCTTCTTGTGTATAGAACTTTCGCTTCGCATTCCAAAACTTAGAAATACGTTTTGTAAGCTCAAGATAAAGTAAAATTTTGAACAACTGACGCTATAATACGTGGTCAGGCATCTATTTTCCATTGCACCTTGTCAACATTAGGTATAGCATCCTCCGGTGTAATAAGATGATCCTCATAACCTCGTCCCAATAAACTTATTCCATAGAAGGACTAGAAAGATCTCTCACTACCAATCAATTTTATGATGAGGTAGGGAGATCCAGTAGGATAATGTGATGTAAAAATAGGATTTTTAGTTACCATATCTCCACTTAATCGGAGATTGAATCATGTTTGATTGGTAAGAGAGCCCTATTAGGAGGCGACCACTACCGTGGAACTTGGAAATCATGGTCAGGGAACTGAAGATGAAGAAAAGTGACCCAAACCGTGGGGAAGAGCGACTGATGGAGTGCGGCGGAGCTGAAATGGGCAAAAAGGTGGATATGGAGGGCTCGGAGGATCGTCTAGGGATGGGTCAAAGAAGAAAGCGCCAGACGAGCCTGGAAAGGAAACCGCTACTAGAAGTGGGGCCACGCGCATACACGCTACTGGAGTGAAGGCAAGCTGCTGGAGAAGAGCGCGCGCGGCCGTAAGGCGTGGAGGGTCAAGCTTTTCGCAGCTCTCCGACGTAGATTAGCTTGCGCGCCTTAATTTGAGGTTTCACGAGAAGAGCTGCAAAAAAAGTCATATGCGTAAGGAGATCGACGGCGCGAGATCCACGTGAGGGTTCCAGATCGAATAAAGTGACTCTAAGGAAACAAGATCATCAAAAAAATTAGGTTTCCTTCCCGCCTCGGGACATACTCATGTGAAGAGAGAAAAGGGAGAATCCCGAATTTTATTATATCTACGGAAAAACTTTACTACATTACATATTGGACTTATATATATATATATATGGTCCCACAATACAGTAAGAAAATAAAAGGAAAAGACTGTACAATATCTAACAGTCACTATGAATTAAATTAAATGGAGAAGAAGATCTTTTATTGCTAATGGGAAAAGAAACAAAAGAGTGCTTAGCATATTCAAATATTTCACCATGGAAGGACTGGACATCTAATCCCTTAAACAAGGAAGGGTACATTATTTTCACTGCTGGAAAAGACAAATGACTTGGACGCCTATGATGTAACCAGATGACATCTTGATTGGACGAAGAAAACAAGGACACTGAAGAGAGACTTAATTGGTTGTGGTAGATCCGAGGTACACAAGTAGTAGAGTCCATCAAGTTTCTTAGCAAGTCCAATCTTCTTCCTCGAATTCTGGTCCTGAAATTCACAACAAGAGGCAGAAAAAACAGCACGACACATTAGATCACTGGTAAGTTTATGAATAAAAATCAAATTAGTAGATAAACAAGGGACATGGAGGACATTTTTAAGAATTAAGGCATGGGTAATTTGGATATTTCCTATTCCTGCAACCGCGGATGTAGTACCATCAGCGATAGTTATTTTCCGATTGCTTGGACTAGGTGATGTGAGAAATTTGTTAGAGGTATTTGTCGTATGGTCGGTTGCACTAGAGTCAAGGATTCAGACATTCCTAAACTCATCACTAGAGGCATTAAATCCAAGAGAGTGCAAAGTCTCACCTGAGAGTGTTAATGAACACATACCCTGAGTTGCTGCTGGCTGAGATGAATCCGGGCCTGAATTGTCAAGTTTTCCGAGGAGATGCTTCAATTTCTCAATATCATCCATACTCAGTCCTCCAGGAATCGAAGGCTGATTTTGCACAGCTACATGAGCTTGTCTCGGATTAAGTTTGGCAGGCCCACCTTTCTGTCCCCATTCACGGCTGCTTGGCTTACCATATAGTTTCCATCATTTATCTTTAATGTGTCCTGGCTTTTTGCAGTAGTTACACCACTGTTCATCTCAAGTTGTGCTTCGTGTTGGACTGGTTCTTGTCTGTAGGGCCTTTGTCAAGAGTAAGTCCGCGAGGCTTGGAACTGAGAAGGGCTGAACTGGCCATCGGCGGTGTGTCAAGCATAATTCCCCAGTGGCTTTCTTCTGCGCGGACTAGAAAAATTGTATCATTCAGGGAAGAAATTTCAGCATGACCTAAAATCTGAATGCGTACTAGATCATATTCAGAATTGAGGCCTGCCAAAAAATCATAAACTCAATCTCTTTAAATGAAATTTTCAACAACCACTGAACATCTGCTACACTGCAGATCAAGTGTCCTGTAATGATCCAACTCTTGCCACTGATTCTGTAAAAAATTAGCATATTCTATTACTTTGTTCCCTGTTTGGTAGCTGTAGTCTTGATCTTTATGTCATAAATAAGGGCTGCATCGTGAACTTTGGAATAGGTTTGATGGAGGGCATCCTAGATTGACTTTGCTATAGGAAGAAACATGCTGGTGTCACTGATTTCCGGTGTCATGGAGTTCCATAGCCAAAACATTATCATCGAATCTTCTTTGTCTCAGGTGTCAAATCCAGTTGTTCCTTTCTTTGGTCCTGTGCCCAAGAGGTGTCCCAATTTTCCTTTGCCCTTTAGAAAGGTCCGAGCAAGTTGTGACCACTTTAAATAATTCTTCCCAATCAATCGGAATGCTGGTTGGATATTCTGAAGCTCCACAATCATGCGAGCAAGCTGGTCGTACTCAACTGATGGAGGATTCAAACCCACAAGTGAAGAAGAAATAGTCTTCGCCATTCAGACACAAGCGGGAGACAGAAAATGATTCAGCAATGAAGGCTGAAGAACAAAATAGAGACCCAACGATGAAGGCTGGAAAAAAAGATGTAGCTGCTGTCCCAGAAACCCTAGTCTCCGTGCAGCTCTGATACCATGAAGAAATTCACAGTTTTGAATTAATCCTTATTTCTCAAATGACAGCCCTATATACAAATATGTACCTTCTATTTCACAAACAATCACATCCTAAATCAGATAAGGTAACTAAGAATAATCCCTAAAATTAAGGGATCTCATAGTGATCTCCTACAATCTTTAATCCTCTTTTAAACCTATCAAAAAAAAAAAAAAAAAGAGAAAAAGAAAAAGAAAAGAAAAAAGAATTGTGAACAATCTTTTAAAGAACAAAAGAGATGGTTAACCATCAACATTAATCTCACCTTGCCTCTGCACAATCTTGAACTTCACTGGAAGGTGATGTCCTTGTTTTTCTTTCTCCTATCCAATCATCATAAAGGTCAGGGGTCTTGTCTCTCCATGGTGATTGAGGTTTAACACTTGAGGACTTCCCTTAAATTGTAAATTCTTCAAATCCATGGTAGATTCCTTTATCAAGCCTTTCAGCAAAAGCCAAGATCTCCGGTTCAGTTGCCTCTCCTCTGCCTGCTGACCTAGAGAATGCACAAATCTTAACTCCTGTTAGATTTTTATCGGTCACCCCATCTCTTATTTGATTGTTTACCTCCTTAAACTTTGTCTGTGGTTAAAAAATGAATTCTTTGCTGAGAAACTTATTTTTGAACAGAGAAGTTGGGAGAGTTACATATACATGTGTGCCTCATGGCGAGGAATCTGATTGGTTGGGTTTGGAAATCAAGTTAGCTGTTGCTGATGACATAGTCACAACATTTGATCTGTCGATCCAGTAATTTCCTAATAAAACAATTTGTGCATCTGGAAATGTGGAAGCATCCTTTCTGTTATTGTATTTCTGAAGCATTGTTTGTGGAAGATCATTTCAAGTGAATATCCTTTGTATGCTGGGAGTTATATTATATATGTGTGCCTTAAGTATTATAATCTGATTGGTTGGGCTCTATATCAAGTTAGCTGTTGCTGATGACATGTTCACAACATTTGATCTGTTGATCCAATAATTTCCTAATAAAACAATTTGTGCATCTGGAAATGTGGAAGCATCCTTTCTGGTTATTGTGGCTTGAACATTGTTTCAGAAGATCATTTTTTAAGTGAATATCCTTTGTAATTTCTAATCCCCACTTCTTAATTTTGTTGTCTTTCCCAGAATTCTCAAGATGATGCATGCAATTTCTTCTCATGCTTCTGAGAATCGGATGACTCCACCTGCTGTTGCTGCTTGCATGGCACCCTTATTGCTGCGCCCTCTTTTGGCAGGGGAATGTGAGCTGGAGGATGACTTTGACATGAATGGTGATAACTCTGCTCAGCTTCTTGCTGCTGCAAATGCTGCTAATAATGCTCAAGCCATTGTCACGACTCTTTTGGAGGAGTATGAGAACATTTTTGATGTAAGATGCTCCTAATTCCCAGGCTTCTTTTCCCTCTTTTACTCCCTGTGTACAGGAAAAAAAAAAAAAAATTCCATAGATTGAGAAAAGGCTAAAGCTAACCAACATACACTGGGAGTATACAAAGGGAACTGCTGAAGCATGATATTCATATTAAACTCAAATCCTAAGTGCTTGAGCTTATGAGAAATGTGAATTTGGGTCACTGTGATTGTGAGTTTCATTGATATATTCCTGTTCAACTCCTCTCCAATTTAACTCTATGTTTCTTTGAAAGTCCATAATGGATTCGACTTCCACGGTGCGGGTATGGACCGCAGCACGCGAGGAGGGTTTAAAATACTTATATTCATATTAAACCAAAATCCTACAAACTTGAGCTTTTAGGAGAGTTGGTAATTTAATAGGAACCAAGCAAAAAGATAAAAAACAGGAAGGCAAACAAAGGAGAATTGCTACTGCTTGCAACTACTTAGCTCCTAGCCAATCAAAAAATTGATCGAAGGCGATGTGTTTTTTTCTATATGATAACGAACATGATCCAAAAAGAAAGACATAAAAGAAGATTTAAGCGATTGATTCAAGGTTTCCATATCTTCAAAATTCTTCTTGTTTCCTTCAGCCAATGACCCTGAAATGACATAAAAAAGAGCAGCTAACCAAGCTTTTTTCTGTTTTTTTCCTACTTGAACCTCATTCCAGCTTGGCAACAACTATGGCCTACATATTCATTGAATTGATGATGACAAATAAGGTGGTGAAAGACTTATTAGCAAGGTGTTGTTGCACCTCATGTCCAACCAAAACTTGAAGACTCTCCTCCTACTGTGAAAAATGAAGCTTACTTTGCTTTTAAAAGCCCTACAAATTTTCTTGTGGCCTTCTAAAAGCATACACTGTAACCTTTACTAAGCATCCCCAAAATCCAACCTCCGTAACTCCCCAAGCTTCCAAAGAATGACACACTTCCACAAAGAGTCTCTTTCCATGGAAAACATCCAACCCCTCAAAGAGTCTATTAAATATATGTTAGATGGGATACTGATTTAAACGCTTTCTATCAACTTACTAATTATTATGGTAAGGATAAGACCAAATAACATCAATTTTATTAACAACAAATCAATCAGCAAAACTCTTCTAGCTTCATAGCTCATGTTATTTCAACAAAAATGCTAAACCTAAAACCCCACAGAACTTTGATTGTTGAGTTGGGGAGCATGACTGAAGGTGGGGTGGGTATTAAATGTTGCATATTAGAAATTAAAAAAGAAAAGGTTGAATGAAATTTTTTGCCCTCCTAAAGTAGTAGCTTGGCCATTGTTGGCAAGCTATAAATATTAATGCTTCTATATTAAGATTTTAATAAATTAAAAAAAAAAAAAACACAAAAATAAAATATTTTATAATATCTATTTAATGATCATACTTATTTCTTCTTTTCTTTTCTTTTATCGTTATTTTTTTTTCATGTGATCATCATCCAAATATATAATTCTACTTGATCTTTGATAAAATTTAGTATTATATAATTATTTAGCTTAAAGGGTTTATCTTTAAGCGTCAGAGACGGTCTGACTTAGTATGATACTTTGAATTATAAATGATAATTATCAAACTTTCATAAACTACTTACCTTTTCTGATTACAAATAAATAAATTATTTATGTTTTTTAATGGTAGGGATTTTTAGTGATTGTGATGCTGTATATATTTTGTGATTCCGATGTTTTATTTGAAAGATAATTATAAAATAAAAGGCTTCATCACTTTTAACTGATTTATAACTAGTTTGAAAAAATCCCAAATTTTACTGTACAAGTACTGAATTATTTAAAATTTTTGTTAAAAAATTACCAATATTATTGAAAATTCGTGAAATTTATCTCTGTTCTTTTAATTTTGTTGATAAATTCCTCTTGAATGTCTTTTGTACACTTATTTTTAATTAAATCACTTTTATAACTATACTTTTCCTGTTTTGGTTATTTATCACAGCTAATATCTAAACTTAATTTAATTTGTTAAATGACAATGAAGGTTCCCATCAGTACCCTTAAAATTTATCCTAATATAGTGCAGAATTTTCTATTTGCTCCCTGTTGAGAGAAAAGAAATTCTGTATTCTCATTAATTTACAAAGGAGGAAAAATACTTATATATATTCTAGTGTTAGGGCAAAAAGAAAACAAAGTTAGAGTCTTACTAGGAGACTAAAGAGAGAAGGAAGAAAATCTTAAATGGATTTGGAGACTAATCCTTAACACTCTCCTAACAGAATATTTGGACTTTGCCATTGGTTTGGCAGAGGATGCATGTGTGTTTGGAATCCTCTACAAAGTTCTCGAATAGCATCCTCTTCGCCTTCACATCAGTTCCCTAGTTAATCAACATGGGCCTCTTAGAAAGAGGGTAACCACCCTTGCTTTTAGAAAGATCAACAAAGTGAATATGTCATGTGTACTTTTAGGAGAGTTGGTCGTTGAACATGTATATATATATATATATATATATGTATATATATATATATATATATATATATATGTATGTATGTATGTATATATTAAAATTTCTCTTCCTTTGATTAATCCTTTTGGCACAAAGTGCATATGTCATGTGTACTTCAGTGTGCCCTTTCCAAGACAATATTAATGTATTCTCTATTATTGCCTATATATAAAGAGATGTGCGTAGAGCACATGAAGTATGCATGTGAGAAAACAAAACAAAACAACCATTAAGGCCATTACCACAACTTCAATACAATACTAGAGCACAATCACTCGAGAAAGTGGATCAAGTTGAACTTCATCTCACCTCTTCAGATCTTCAGTTGTGTTCCTTCCAAATTGTTCAAAAGAGGCATAAAAGGGGTGTATTTTATTTTGTTTTTTCATTTTCTAATTTATTGGTTTACAAATGAGAAAATATATTGAAAGTTTATAGAGTAACCTATAAAAAAAAACAATTGTATAGTGTAATCATAATTACTTGAAGGAAAAATTGTGTATATTATTGATCACAAATAACATATTTATATACAAGACAAGACAATCCCTAAATCAAATAGGAAAGACTATGAAGTTTGCTAACTCTACATTAATACATGTTTCCTTATTCCAACTAGTTTCTATGGCTAAGGCCATTAGTAACACTCCTCTTGTTGGAGATGATGCCGCATCATGTCCAACTTGTTACAAAGATAACTAACTCGGACCCCCACTTCTAAAGGTTTTGTGAAAAATATCCTCAGTAATCGGCTCTCCATTTTTACGATCCTAGTAGAGATCAACCCTAACTCGAATCTTCTGCTGCATAAAATGATAATCGTACCAATGTGTTCTGGGTTTGTTCATGAAATACCGGTTAGAGGGCTGAGCGCAGCCGGCAAATTGCTATCAAGCACCAAAGCTTTGTTTCTACTCAAAGTTTTCATGCCTACTCTAATAATAATTGACGTGATCCATATGGATCTCGTGATACGCATCGTATCTACAAATTCTATACTCCCACCGCACTAGACCACGAGATAATACTTTGCTTCTTACTCTTCCATGAGATCAGATTTCCTCCAAAAAAAGACACAATATCATGAGGTGGATCTCCAATCTTCCTTAGATCCTGCCCAATCCGAGTTAGAAAAGCAATCAATTCTGGTATGCTCATGTTTCTTATACAATATTCCACGTCTAAGAGCTTTTTTCAAATAGCAGGTTATGCCTCTATAGTCACCAATGACTCCGATTGTGCAGAGTATAAATATTATATCGACTAAAACACTTTACCTAATAAGCATTATCTAGGCGAAAGTATCAAGATAATCTAATTTCCCAACTACCTTTATGTATCTCTCAAAAGTACTTTCAAATTAGGAAATATAGCGTGACTATATGCTTGATAATCTAATGACACCCAATTTCCCACCTCCAAATCACAAAATGAGCATATATTTAGTTAGGATAACGAGTGCCTTATACCGTGACATCAATACCCGAAATCTTTCGCGTTATAAATGTTTGTGTGGAAATGACTGTGAAGAAGAGATTTAAGAGATAATGTCTTTTGGGTCATTTGCCGATTGATGTGATATCATCCACATACACTACCAATAGAATAATACGAGGTGGAATTTTTATAGTAGATGAAATTAGTGCGACTATATTTCTTTGTCTTAAATGTCTCATTGCCCTAATTGAATTTGGTAAGCACATGGACTTTGTTTCCAAATCATACAAAATTTAAGATGACCACGCCACTATGCCACGCGAAGCCAATGACATAGGAGGTTCTTCGTATAAACTAATACGAAGATCTCCATGTAGAAAGACATTCTTGATATCAAGCTGATGAAAGTCCCAATCATAAGAAGCAGCAAGAGAAATAAACAGATGAAAAGATGTTAGCTTAGCTAGAGAAGAAAAAGTATTAGAATAATCAACGTCATAAATCCGAGCATAGCCCTTATGACAGGCCTTGATACAGCAGCATGCGTCAGTTAAACTTTCGCAAACGATGTAAACTGACCAATAGCCTTCTTTCTAGTAGGTAAAGGCACCAAGTCCCATGTACCATTGTCATCTGTTAAGGTTTAGTCTCCTAATCCATTTAAAATTCTTTTCCTTCTCTCTTTAGTCTCTTAATTAGACTCTAACTTTGTTTCCTTTTTTGCCCTAACACTAGAGTATAAATATGTATGTTATATCCTTTGTAAATTAATGACAATTAAAGTATTTCTTTTCTCTCAACTTGGTATTAGAGCCATAGAAGAGTTTGAAAATACTAGGGTTATCAACGTCTCTATCGGGTAATATCCTCCATTGCTAATTTGAAACAGCTAGGTATGGATATATCTTCTTATACTGGACGAATGTTTGCCCTTAAGGATGAACTTGTATCTATCTTGCCAAAGTTTACTAATATCGAGACTTCACAATCAAAGATGGATTGTGTCTTTATGATCATGCTTCTTCTTGACCTCGGGCCAGATTTTGAGAACATTTAGGAACAGTTATTCCAAACTTTGATGAGGCTCTTGCTCGGTTACTTTGCCATACATCCACTGCCACATAGTTCATGTGATATGAGATTACATCAGACACTTCTGTGATGGTCTCTCAGTCTCATTCTCGAAGTGATTCTAAAGGTGGACGCGGTATCAACCGAGGTAGGGGACAACGTCCTCAATGCACATACTGTCATAGGCTTGGACATTCCCGTGATTGATGCTATCAGTTACATGGCCGACCTCCTCGTACTGCTCATTTGGCTCAATCTTCTGATCATTCAGCGAGTTCGAGCTCTGTCTTAGGGTATCATTCTTACACCCGACAAATATGAGGAGTACCTTCGTCTCACTCAAGCAGTCAAATCTTCCTCCATTGCTTCTGTTGCTTAGACCGGTAATGTCTTTGCTTGTCTTACACATTCATCTGCACCTTGGATCCTTGATACTAGAGCCTCTGATCATATCTCTGGTAATAAAGACCTTTTTCTTCTCTTACCTTTTCGTCTCCTTTACCCACTATTACCTTAGCTAATGGTTCTCAAACCATAGTTAAAGACATTGGCTCGACTTGTCCTCTCTCTTCCTTGCCCCTTTCCTCTATACTTTATGTTCTTGATTTTCTTTTTAATCTTATTTCCATTAGTAAGTTGACTCGCGACCTTCATTGTGTACTTACTTTTTCACACAACTCTATAACCTTGTAGGACCGGAGTGCGGGGAAGACGATTGGCATAGGACCTGAGTCACAAGGCCTCTTTCACCTCAGCTCGTCTCTTTGTTCCACTGCTTCCACTTCCACGGAAGCTCCTTTCTTCCTTCATAGTCGTCTTGGTCATTCAAGCCTCTCCAAGTTTCAGAAGCTAGTTCTTCATTTTTCTGGTTTATTTATTTATTTTTTGATAGGCAAAGAAACCAATATATTATAAAGGGCAGAGCCAAAAAGGGGCACCCCAAAAGAATACACTAGAAGTATACAAAGGGGCCGAATACGACACAAAAGGAAGGCTAAGACAAAAATTACCAACCCACCGCACAAGCTACATAGAACACAACAATCCTCTAATAAAGGAAAGGTTCATATCAGGAATCATAGTTGCCCACTCACAAAAAAACCTTAAAAAAAAGGACTTCAGCCTATCAAACGTGAACTGCATGTCCTCAAACACAACTTTGTTCCTCTCAATCTAGATTGCCCATAACAAGCACAGGGGAGTTGCCCGCCACAACTTTGCTTCTTTTTCCTTGAGAGGGAGCCGAACCCAGCCCATTGTTAGCTCTTTAACGAGGTAGGGACAAACCCATCCGCCTTCTGAAAGGGAAAACAATGTAGTCCACAAGCCCCAAATCTTAGGGCAGTGGATAAAGAGATGCTCTGAGCTTCTTCGATACGCCCCTGAAGGACACTGCGACGAAGAGAAACCCGTTTTTAAGCTAATCCATAGTCAAAATCTTCTCCCACCACACCTCCCACACAAAAAACCCCACCTTCATTTTTCTGGTTTATCTTCACTTGAGTGTGAGTTATGTTAGCTTAGGAAACATACTCGTGTCTCGTTCCCAAACCGTTTAGATCCTCGGACAAAGTCTCCTTTTGAGCTTGTCCACACTGATGTTTGGGGTCCTTCTAGGTTTGCATCTACTTAAAGATTTCGTTACTTTGTTGCTTTTATAGATGATTATTCTCGATGTACTTGGTTATTTTTAATGAAAAATCGAATCAAGTTATTTTCTATCTTTCAAAAATTTCTTGCTGAAATCCGCACTCAATTCAATACTTCTATTCGTATTTTAAGAAGTGATAATGCAAAGGAATATTTATCTATGTCATTCTCTTCTTATATGTCTTCCCATGGGATTCTTCACCAATCCTCTTGTGCTTGCATTCCTCAACATAATGGAGTGGTTGAGCATAAGAACCGTCATTTAGTTGAGACAACTAGCACTCTCCTCCATCATAAGGTTTCTCAACGTTTTTGGGGAGATGCTATCTTAGTTACATGTTATTTGATTAATCGTATGCCATCATTTGTTTTGCATGATCAGATCCCTCATTCTGTTTTGCTACCTAATCAACCTCTCTTTTGCCTTCCTCCTCGTATCTTTGTTTGTGTTTGTTTTGTTCATATTCTCACTCACAGGAAGACAAACTCGGCCCAGAAGCAAGAGTGTGTCTTCTTAGGTTATTCTGCTTCGAGGAGGGTTGTGGGTTATTCTCGACATTAATCGTTACTTCATCTTTGTTGATGCCACCTTCTTTGGGGATTCCTCCTTCTCCTCTGCAGCGCGTCCTCCTGTTTCAGATGTCTTATCTATTCCTCTTGTCTTACCATCTTCAGATTTCCCTTCTCCACCTACGGATGTCACGACTCGATCACTTCAGGTTTATACTAGCCGTCCTTGTCCTCTTACAGGGCTTCTTGTTGAATCATCTTCTATGCCATAGTCATCTCCTGCTTTGGTTCCACAACCGTTTGATGATCTACCTATTGCCATTCGGAAAGGTGCTCGTTTTACTTCTAACCCACATCCTGTTTATAATTTTCTTAGTTTTCATCGTTTATTTTTACCCTACTTTGCCTTTGTTTACACGCATGTACATGCCCAAATGCGCGCCAGGCAGTGGGGCTCTCTCTCATACGGGGTGGAGCTTAATGAGAGGCAATGATCGAGGAAATGGATGCTCTTTACTCTAATGGCACATGGGAGCTTGTCGCTCTTCCTCCTGACAAGTCTCCCTTTGGTTTTCGTTGGGTTTATACAGTGAAGGTGGGACGATGCCGATTTGTCCGGCTTAAGGCCGTTTGGTTGCCGAGGGTACCGATCCCGACAATATGACTTGGACTATTATGATACTTATTCTCCGGTAGCTAAGATTGCCTTTGTTCGCTTGCTTTTGTCTATGGCGGCTATGCGCTCATGACCTTTTTTCAGTTGGATATCAAGAATGCTTTCTTTCATGGTGATCTCGCCGAGGAGGTTTATATGGAGCAACCGCTTGGTTTTGTTGCTCAGGGGGAATCTGGTTTGGTATGTAAGCTACATCGTTCCTTATATGGTTTGGCATCATATCTCCTCTAGCTTGGTTTAGTCGGTTTAGCTCAGTGGTTCAGGAGTTTGGCATGATTCAAAGCACAACAGACCATTATGTTTTTTATCATCATATCTCTACTAGACAGTGTATTTACTTGATTGTTTATGTGGATGATGTTGTCATTATAGGTAGTGAACAAGATGGTATTCAGAAACTCAAACAACACCTCTTCAACCACTTTCAGACAAAAGACTTGGGGAAACTAAAGTATTTTCTAGGAATTGAGATAACTCATTCTAGTTTCAGAGTGGTTATTTCTCAAAAGAAGTATACCTTGGGTATATTAGTAGGCTATTTATTATGTTGGACTATAAAGCTTGTAGACACTCGTATGGATCCAGAGATGTAGCCCATGGGGTCGAGGGGGCCTCCTACGAGATCCCGGGAGATATGTCGGCGACTTGTAGGTAAAGCGGAACTATCTTACTATCACTCGGCCTAACATTTCTTTTCCTATGAGCGTAGATAGTAAGTTCTACAATCAGTAGCCTTGATATCAGATTAAGGATCTTGTGGATTCTTGATACCAGTTATGTTAAAGGAACACCAGGCTAAGGGGTGTTGTATGAGAATAGAGGTCATACCTAGCTTGTTGGCTATAGTGATGCGGACTGGGCAGACTCACCCATAGATAGACGTTCTACATCATTATATTGTTTGTTCATTGGAGGTAACTTAATATCCTGGAAGAGTAAGAAACTAGATGTAGTATCTAGATTTAGTGTTGAAGCCGAGTATCGAGCTATGACCTTAGCAACATGTGAACTCATATGGTTGAAACATCTCTCAAATGATTCGAAGTGAATAGATAAAGCTTATATGTGATAATCAAGCCGACTTGCATAATTCATCTAACTCAGTTTTCCATGAGAGGGCTAAGCACATCGAAGTGGATTCCCACTTTATCAGAGAGAAGATTGCATTGGGATGCTTGATGAAGATCTCAAAAAGGAATGGATGGGGCAGCTTCTTCGCTCAACATAGCATTGTGCACCATCACAAGGTTGAATATGACTATGAAGGTTGCTTGAGGATGATTCAATTACAAACTAAGGTCGAAAGATCCTTGAAACAAAGAAATCATACATGTGAGGTATAGAAGGGGCAAGAACTTGTGGGACGGAGATGTCGTGGAGGTTGAGGAGACGGAGATGGTTCTCTGTTAACTCGAAATCTTTCGAGATCGAGGAGGTGGGGGAAGGCAGCAAGGCGAAGGTGATCATAACAGAAAGGAGATGGGGAAGGATGTCGTGGATACGGTTTGGTGAAGAAGGGGCAAGAACTTTACTGAAGAGCGTGATATCGTTGAGAACAGAAGCAGATAAGCATTTTGAAGGATTGGGATGGTGTGAGAATGGTAGGAGATACAGCCTGGAGATGAGGAAAAATAATCATGGACGTTTTCTTCTCTGCTCGGTCACAGATTTGGACGGAAAAGACCTGTTGCTTTCCACAGAGAAGCGGTAGCTTAGATAAACGGTTGGAATATGTTAGAAAAGCCTCTGAGATACGGGATATAAGGAGGGCCAGAGGAAAAGAAGAAAATTAGAATTTCGTCTATTAATGAGAAGTAGGAGAACGAAAAGGAGGTATCTCGGGCCGCCCTATGGAAATAATGGTCACGGAAGAAGAAGGCAGGAGACATTATGGTTGGACTTAGGTGAGTCTGGGTGAGAATACAGGGTTGCTAAAATCACGATTGTTGTGGGAATTTGGAAGGTGACCCGGATCTTTGCTCGATCCCGATAGAAGTGGAAGCTTAGGCGAGAGGTTTGGAAGGCGGAGGGCGCATTACCGTCCATCCTTTAAATCGGGAATCTGTTTTATGGGTTTTGGATTGTCGGAAGGAGGCCCTAGGTGGGTTATGGAGAACGGTTCGGGATGCGTAGGGCGGAATTGATGCAATTTGGAGTGGTGGACCCCTTCCCTCGGGTTCTGATGGATTAAGAGATCGAGAAAAGAAGTCTGGATAAGAGTGGTGGAGTCTTCCTTGCACGTAATTTGGAGAAATTCACGAAAAAAAGTGGGGGATAGCTACTTCGGGCTTCGTCGCTGCTGGATGAGATGCGACGAGCTACCGTCTTCAGCTGGGCTGAGAGTGCAGTGAAAGGATTAGTAATGCCCAAACTGCCGGTTAACTTGCCTTCTCGAAATTTAGAAGTTATGAATTGATATGGTGGGAGGGTCGTCAGACGGTGGCGGAGTATTCCCTCGAAGCGTGACACGGTGGCCGGCGGATCAGTGAGGAAGGCAGCCCAGGGATTACGCGCCAGCTGGGCTGCGTGAAAGCGCCTGGCTTGATATTACCTGATGCTCGAGATGTTGAGGCCCAGAGGTACGTGTCCGGTTATTTTAGGAAGCCGTCTGTGACCAGGCCAGCCAAGCAGGTCGATCGCGTAGAACAATTCAAAGTGAATTTAAAAATATTTTGAATTTCAAATGTATTTAGAGTTAAGAGGAGAAAGGGAAGCCAATTCATTTTGAGGACTCGGCTAAGGAAAAATTTGGGCCTCGCCATGAGGTCGCTACTGACGAGGTTATGACGGACGAGGGTCTTCGCGAGGCCCGTATTATGAGTTTGGGAGGCAAATAGCGGGCCGCAGGAAGGAACTCTTACTATTCTAAGGGCGAGTGTAAGGGGGCGAGGAAAAAAATAGACATGGCGATTCACTGTTTGCCATTTGGGCCTCGGGAGGCGTGAAGTGTCTGCTTGGTCGAAGGAAAGGGCTCCCAGAGAGGCTGACCTCTGAAGACAAGATCAAAGGATGTAGCGGGATGACAACAAAGAAGGCTACGACGGAGGAGAGATGTGTTCTTAAAGATCTGAAGGAAATGAGCGGGGAGATGAAGGAAGAAAATTCTTGGGAAGAATCGCCTGCGTAGGTTTGGAGGAAAAAACCCATACAGTGCGGACACGGAATGTCTGCAGGGGTAAAGGCGGCTTTCACCCATTTGTTGTAGACTCGTCAGACGCGACCTCGGGGGATTTCAGACATTGGGAGAGAAGGTAATTACTCGTCAGGAGTTTCGGGGTTCGGTGGTGAGCTGGGGTCGAGGATGAGGGGAAGGCGTCTGTGAGGCGTCGATTCGGATGGAGGCTAGAGAGGCAGTGATGGGACCCATTTGAATCCTCGAACCAGAGCTTCATTATCGTCTTGGACCTGGCTGGTGAAGAATTTATCAGGTTTAGGTCGATCTCTCGGGGTTGTTCGAGGATCGGGCCACATTATAGGTCTGAGTATGGAGTTCAGCCAAGGCCCTTGGCTTCTCCTTCGAGCGAACTGGATTATCGGGCGGCCACATGCCCCAGATCCACACGAACGGGCTGTCTTAACGGGCTTATCCTTTGAGCCCACTGCTTCAAGTCCCGGGCTCGAGGTTTTGAGAAAATAGGGTGACGGGATCACACTCTCTGGGCTGTTAGCAGGGCGTTAGATAGTTTAGAGCCCACATCCGGCTCTTGACGGGACGGGAAGGGCCTCGGTCCATGGGGAAGAAAGGCAGGCTCAGAGGTTGCGGTACGGGAAGAAGGGCCTGACCTTAAGAATAGGTACGGTAAGTCTCTTTGTTGATCCACCCTGACCCTTCTATTTTTTAGTAGCCCCTTGCTTTGGGGTTTACAGTGCAGGGATTCATCCTTTGGGAGAAGGCTATGGTACCTCTTGAGTTGTGGCGGTGTGGAGGAATGGGACTCAGAGAGTCCGAGTACGATAATTGACGAAGGGGAGGAGATTGGCGCGATTGGCCACCGGGAAGAAGAGGATCCCGATGTGAGTCGGTAGAAAGGCTAGGTGCGGGAGTTGGGAGAGCGGTAGCAGTTAAATTTAGTGATTTCCTAGGTTTCCTGCAGGGGTTTGAAAAGGAGATTTTGGTTATTGAGAAATTTAGTGGCTTCCCAAATTGAAGCGGAAAAGGTACAATGGAGTGTCGAATTGAGCGGGAGTTAAGAAAGTAGAACCTTATAAACTATAATGGGAATAAGATCCCGTGAAAAGGGAGGGAAGGGACGGGAGACAGTGTAAAGTTAAAAATGAAGATTAAAATTCACCTCTTGGAGCGTTAGAGTGCGAATGCCCTGATAAAAGAAAGGTGATCAGAACATTCTCACGGAAGCTCTGAGGTTGATCTTGTTTGTTTACGAGAAACAAGGTCCGAGATGACGAATTGAATTGGTGCGCGATCTGGGTGTGGTGTGCCGTTTGGGTGGAAAGCGTTTAATGAGGAAATGCGGGGTATCATACGCTTTGGGACAACAGTCAAATCAGGTTAGTGGACTCGGTTGTTGGTAGTTTCTCTATTATGTGCTTGTTCAGAATGCCTGAGGACGGGTTTCAATGGGCTTTCAGTGGGGTGTACGGTCCGGTTGAGAAGAGTTTTAGAGAATCTTTTTGGGAAGAAGGCTGAGCTGATCAGAGACACCTAGGGCATCATACAGATGCGTTGATGTGGTTTCAATGAGTTCTTTTTATTTCATGAAAGATCAAGGTGGCGGGCTTTCGACCATGGGAAGGTTCTAAGTGTATTTTGAACGATCTGATTTGGGACCTCCCACTCTGGGAGGTTACATGAGATGGTGAACCACCGGCGGCGAATATTCTGGTTTGATAGTTCTGAAGTCTTTGCGACTGGAGGGCCAGCTGACAAGGCAGGCCTTTCAGAGCTTACCGGAACACATTTAGATCATTCCCCCGTTCTATTGGATAGTGAGATAGAGCAGGCTGCATAGGTTTGAATAATGTATGATTAAGGCATGAGAAGTTAAGGTGCATCTTGAAGATGAAGTGGCAAAATCATTTCAAGATCATGATTTTATCTTATCAAATCATTTCAGTGTTTGAGCTGGAGCAGAGGAGTGTTTACAGGAGAAATTAGACTATTTATGATTTGCATGCAGAGTACCATATGGGACGGAATCATGTGGAAAGTTGGGGATTTTGGGTCATATGAGAGTGAGCAGTGTTAAAAGCAGTGACACAAAAGAAGGTGGAGCCTTGTGGAAGAGATCTCTTTGGACAGAAATGAGAGGAACTTGGCTTAAGAGGAGGATGAATCTTGGTTTTTTTATAAGATGGCTAAACTCCCGGGGCGAAATTGTTCGTTTGTTTTGTTGATGTGAGAAGATGACAAAAGGAGGATGACGTCAATGAAGGTTTGGTAGATTAACATAAAATATTCTCGACCGAGTGGTGGAACCTCTTTTCCTAATATTTCAGCGGGTTGGATGAGAGTATTTGTGAAGAAGCTTCTCGAGAGTATGAATGGGCATTTATTCACGTTGATAGTAAGAGACTCAGTGTGGTTCTTTTATTAGTCCTTAAGCATGGGACTTTGTGAAGAGTTGAAGTTATGGTTTTCAAGGAGTTTGTAATCGCTTCCAAGATTGATGAAAACTAAGCAGACTTTCAGTTTGATCCCTGAAGCAGTGTGGAAATTTAAAGATTTAAGACCGATTAGTCTCGTGAGAGTCTGCAGGGTCTGTCAAAGTATTAGCCAGCCAGGATCAGAGGGTCATGGAGCCAGTGATTTAAGTCCCGAGAGCGGGGGGGCGTACTTTTGTCGAGGGACGTCGGTTACGGATCTTTGTTTTGATTACCCAATGAGTTAGTGGATTCTTCACGAGGAGGAATAAATGCGGATTGGTTTGCAAATTGGATATTGAAAAACCTTATGATAGTATCAGTTGGGGTTTGTACGGAGTCTTGGGCGGGATGGGTTTTGGCGGTAGTGGTTGTTTGGAGTGAAATGGTGCATCACCACAGCTTCTTTCTCGGTCCTCATAAACGGTTCTCCGGCTGGATTTTTTCAAAGTTCCAGGGGTTTGAGACAGGGCGACCCTCTATCCCCCTATCTCTTTGTTATCGGTATGGAAGCTCTTAGTTGTTTGATTAATCGGGCGGTTGATGGCCGATTATCTCTCGAGTGACAGTTTGCAAATGGGAGGAGAGGAGGAGTATCTATTTCTCATCTTCTGTCTGGAGTGTCTGCTTATCTTTTGCGAGGCGATCTCGAAGCGCATTTCGAGTTCTTAAGTTGGATTCTGATGTGGTTTGAGGCTTTGTCGGGGTTGAAAATTAATTTAGCCAAAAGCGAAATTATTCCTATTGAGCCTGTGAGTAATATGGTGGAGTTGGCCTCTGAGTTAGGTTGCAATATTGGTTCCTTTCCCGTCTGTTGGGTCTCCCCACCCCAGAGCCCGAAACCTGAGCTATTGGGGTTGGGACTCGATTGAAGAGATGCGGAAGGGTGTTGCTTGGAGGCTTCGATATATCTCTAGGGAGTGGTAGGATCACGCTTGTCGTGTAGCACTACGTCCCGGTCTCCTGTTTATCACATTTCTCTTTTAAAGTATACTAGAAAGTGTGCGCGGATTTGAAGGATTCAAGGCGATTCCTTTGGGGGAGCGCCTGAAAGAAAATCCCTTTGGTGTGTTGGGCTCTGATTGTGTGCTCGAGAAAGAAGCGAGTGGTATTAGTTTAAAAAAAAAAAAAAAACTACCCCGAGTTAGATAAGGCCTGTTAGTGAATGGAAATTGGAGGTTTCTTAATGATAAAAATGCGCTTTGGAGAAAGGCTATACATTGCAAATTTAGTGAGTCCATTGAAATTTGGCACACTCCCGAGATCTTAGATGACCATGGAACTAGCTTATGGAAGGAAATCGAAAGAATGACTTGTTTTTCGGAGACGGTCTTTCTCTAGGGGATGGAAGGGGGGATCAACTTTTGGGTGATGCTTGGTGCGGTGTGGAGGCTGTGCGTCGTTTTCCCGACCTTTTTCAATATGGCTACAAGCAGAGGCTGGGTTGCCGGATGTTTGGGACCGATGGGGGGATGAGTGTTGGTCCCCACTTTCCTAAGATCTCTTAGCGGTAGGAACTTGAAGAGATAATGGTCGCCAGGTGCCGTGATCATAAGTTAAACCCATGGGCGAGGACGAGCTTTAGTTAAAAAGTGCGAGGATAAAGAATTCTCGGTCAGTGCATGTATAAGGTCTCGATGTTTCCCTGCCTTTGGCTTCCCTCCTTGGGTGGTTTGGAATCCGGTCGCTCCCAATTGGAGTCTTTAGCCCAGGAAGCTGCAGGGAAAAGTGCTCACTTTGGATCGGCTAAGCGTCGTGTTAATTATGACATTAGCAAATAGATATTCTATGTCTGCGAGGAGGAAGAAGAACCGTAGATAGCTCTATTGATTCGTGCAATTTACCAAAAAATGTTGTGGGATCTTTTTGTCTGTTGGGATTAGTTGGGTCTTCAGTATTCGATCCTTCACACTCTTCTAGCTTGAGGCTTAGGTAGATGCAAGCGTAACAAATCTAGTTAAGCGACCCAGATTGTGCACATTTTGGAATCTACGGCGCGTAAGAAGCCGGGTAGTGTTTGAGAATGAAGTCCCCCTCAGCCCAAAAGAATTAAAGCTAATTTGTAACCAATTTGTAGTCTTGACTGTTGCCTCTGATGTTGATAATATACATTTGATTATAGAATTACACATGGTTGGGGAGTAGGTAGTTCTTTGTTTGGTTTTGTTTTCTTTGCTGTAAGTGCTCAAGTTCCCTTTTGTACACGACCCGTGTACTCTAGGGTTCTTCTGTTTTCGATCCCTTGATTTGGTTTTCTTTATAAATTTAACTTGTCGATAAAAAAAAGATTGTTGGGATGCGTAGTACTAGTTTTGTCAACTCTGTGTGAACTAGCGGATATCTTCATTAGGAGAATCTCTTAGGTCCTAGGTTATCTTATATATGTGACAAAACGGTGCGCGACATATCTTACAACTTGAAGGGGAGTATTAAGGTTTAGTCTTCTAATCCATTTAGGATTCTTTTCCTTCTCTCTTTAGTCTCCTAATTAGAATTAGAGTATTTCTTTTCTCTCACCATTATCTAAAGCCTGCATTTCATCCACTATAGCACTATGCTAACCAGGGCGAGATAGAGCCTCACAGACAGTGTTAGGAAGAGAGATGGAATCAAGAGATACAATAAAGGAACAAGAGGAAGATGACAAATGGTTATAAACAACTGAAGAGATTGGGTGAGCACATTGACGTTTACCTTTACGGAGAGCAATCGGAAGATCATCACTTTGGATTGGATTTGATGATGAAGCAACCAGTGTTGGACTAGAGCCTAGAGGGTTCTGGCACTGAGAGTATACTTGAGTAATGGGAGGTTTGACAGGAACATGAGCTGGAGTAGGAGCCGGTGAGGAAACAATATACACTGACTAGTAACATGCGAAGAAAGGGAACACGAGGTAGTCTCAAAGAATGTAACATCAGTAGACACAAAGTAGCATTCGGTGCGACAAATAACACATATACCCTTTTGAGCATTGAAAATATCGCGAATCTGACTGGGATTTCGGATCAAGTTTAGAGCTTGAAGACGAACGTCTCGGGCAAGCGTAATGCCACGAATGCACTTGGGATCGATGAGGAGCAACCAGTTATTTGGAAACGGCCCAGTGGTAAAGTATTAGCTTCGATTAAATCGATGAATCATTAATAAAAAAACAAGGTGCCCAAAAATGTTTAGGGACATTCATTTGGAACAAAAGGGTTCGGACAGTCTCAAGAAGATGTCTATTCTTTCTCTACCCCATTCTGAGAGGGTGTATCAACACACGAGATGTGATGGAGAATCCCATTTTGTAACATGAAGGACTGAAAAGGTTTCGACAAATATTCCTTGGCATTATCAATTCTCAATGTTTGAACAGTGACATGAAATTGTCTTTGAATTTCAACACAAAAGGAACTAAAATGAGAAAAAGCTCAAAGCAACTTTTCATTAAATAAAGCCTAGTGACACGAGAGAAATCATCCACAAAGGTAATGAAATATCTAAACCCGATGGGAGACATAACTTTAGAATGAACTAATTCAAAAGGAGCAGAAGTTCGTTTATTGACTCTAGGACTCAAACGCACACGAAGAAGCTTAGCATATTGACACAACTCACAATTCAATGAGGATAGGCTAGAAAACTGAGGATATGACCTCTTCAACAGAGAGAGAGAAGGGTGACCTAAGCAACAATATAATTCGAATGGGGTAACAACTTCAGAACAAGCTACAAACTTTGGTTTCTTTGTTTTAAGGATGTAGAGACCCCTAGACTTGTGTTCTCTACCAATAATCCGCTTCGTTAAAAGATCCTGAAACAAACAATAATCAGGAAAGAATGAGATATTGCAATTAAATTGTACGAGACTCACATAAATTAAATTAAAATAGAATTGTGGTAAACTCATAACAGAGTTAAAAGTGATTAGAGGAGTTGGATGAATTGTCTCTAACCTAGGGACACAAGATGTCCCATCTGCAAGGGTAACTGTAGAGGTAGAAGGGTGTGACTGAAACGTAGTAAATAAGCTAGAATTACATGTCATATGGTTGGTGGCTTTAGAATCAATGACCCATGTGGAGGAAGAGGAAATAAAACATGTGTTGATTTTACCTGACTCGACGAGTGTAGTGATATAAGTAAATGCAGACTTAAGTGATTTCTGATAATGAATAGACTAAAATCTTCAAACGTTATTCTGCAGCTTCCTACAATTCCAGCGTACATGTCCTAGATTATGGCAATAATGAGACATAATTCCTCCTGAGGGTTTCTTGTTAGTAATAGAAGCAGATCTAACTCAAACAAGCCTCTGAAAATCCGAAAAATACCAGAAAAAAAGGATTTTGCTGGCAAAAGGGCTACATTTCCACAAAAAACAACACACCTAAATGGATTTTAGCCCTAGAAACCACAAATCACCTTTGGATGTTGTTGGATCTTAGAAAAAATCAAGAAAGGATCACAAAAGCATAGAGTCTCAAGGCTGTTGGGTACAAAAGGGGTTAAAAGTTACTGTTCCGGTGGTTGGACAAGGGAGGTAGGTGGGTGGGGATGCTCGTTGGTGGTCGATGACCCTGTTGGAGAAGTCCGATGACCGGAGGATGGGCCATGCGTCGGCATGTGGGGGATAGTTGTTGGTACAGTGGCGGCGCATGAGCTTCACGCGCTGACTTTCCGACTGCCGGATTCCGGGGACAGGTTGATCTCCGAACGTTGCACCTAGTGGTGGTGGTTGTGTCAACTACGGAACACCCAAAAGTGGTGTTTCAAAAAACACCCCCTTTGGTCCTCTAGGGTTCCTCCGAGAAAACTCAAAAAATTTGCCTTTTTTGGGGCAAACTCAAGCCCTAGGCTATGATAACATGTAATCAGAATTACTTGAAGGAAAAATTGTGTATATTATTGATCACAAATAACCTATTTATATGCAAGACAATCCCTAAATCAAATAGGAAAGACTATGAAGTTTCTTAACTCTACATGAATACATGTTTCCTTTTCCCAACTAGTTTCTAATTCTACAATACTATAACATAGAGTTTTCATGAAACATTCAATAAATGCCTTGTATACCCCCTGTATGCTTTCTATAGGCCTCTGGGCTTTTTATTAGTAGAATTTTGTGCCTTTATCTATAAAAAAAGAAAGAAATACAATAAATCCCTAATGCAGGCAAGAAGGATAAAAACAAAAAAACTCTTGTCCTTATTTTAAGCTGAATCAATCTACAAAATTTTTCATAATCTTGTTATGGTCCTTTATGTACACCCTAGCCCAATTGAGTCAATTGACAAAAGGATATATAAAATCGCATTTGATTACTTGGTCAGACTACTTAACATCATTTGAAGACCTCCTGTTGGTCTTTATCATTATTGTATTATTTAGGGGTGCTCTATTTTTTCTGTTGTTTATGCGTGGTGCTTTCTTGTCATTTATTCTTTCAGGATGACAATCTACACCGATGCTCGATTTCAGCAGATTCTCGGATTGAAAACAGTGGGAGTGAAGATTCAACGGACGATGAAAATATAGACATGAGAGACAATGGTTACCATGATGCAGAAAATGAAGTCGATCCAGACACTGAAGATGATCCTGAACGTGTACTCAGTGGCAAATTGAGTGAAAGCAGTGGTTATGCTGGCAGTGATCTTTATGACTACAAGGTTTCTTCTCTCTCTCTCTCTCTCTCTCTCTCTCTCTCTCTCTCTCTCTATATATATATATATATATATATATATATATATACTGTGTATGTGTGTGCGAATCAGGATTTAAGAATTGATGGCCCACTGAGACCTTGTTGAGTAACTATGCCATTACTTTGATGATGTTCATTCTTTTTAGGGAGAAGAACTGCAATCCTTAACAGTTTCCTCCCATTGGTTATATGGCGCTTAAGTCTGATAGTTGCTCTCTGGGTAATATGGGTAGCTTGGGAATTGGGAATTTTAAGAGATCTCAAGGAAGTCTTACTTTGGGTTTCTTTAAAGCTTGCTGGATGTTGGAGGGTTGGTAAAACTTACTATCATTACTTCAGGGATTGAAGGAGGATCTATTGTTGGTTTTAGGAACATCTTGGTAGAAGAGGGACTCTTTGATTATTATTTCTTAGGCTTCCACAGAAAGGGGAGGATCCCAGAGTTTACTGGTTATGGAGAATGCGACTGGCTTATTATGTCTTAGGCTTCCACAGAAAGGAGATGACCATGGCTTTATGATCATTGAACATTAGATATGCAAGTGAATGCTTTTTCCTTTATTTGGCAGTCTAGAGTAGCTAATCAGGAGGCTGATAACTTGATTAATAGGGGAACTTCTTCATCTCTTGAGCTTTTAGGGAACTTCCTCCTTTAATTTTGTTGGTGTTCAGGTTCTTAGGGTAGTGTGCTTTGGTGTATATAATGTTTTTTTGCTTGTGAGGGGCAGAGGGAGGTTTCTGTGGTCTGAAAGCCAATATGGTTCTGATGGATAAATGAATTACAGATATACTTCCTAGCGTGTATTGATCTATTCCAGTGTCTTCTGCATCTATAATTGTGAAGTTGTGGTTTATTCTTTCAATAAAAGAGGTGGCAAATTGATAGTGTGTCAATTCCTTTATCTTTTGCCTTTTGTCACTGTATTTGTTAATTTTATTGACATTTGCATGCATTTGATAAACTTGCAGGCATTTGGGGGTGATGATTCAGATGTTGGATCACCAACAAATCGTGCTTCAGAAGCAAATTCAGATTTACTTATTGATTCTCATCCTGTTAGGGACTCAAACATTCAAATTATTGAGCAACAAGGTAAGCAGAATAAAGGAAGTGAAAGTTCAAGTAATGAGATGGACAGTCCAAATATTTTGCCTGCTGTTGAATCTCAAAGATCAATGGGAGAGATTCTGGCTTCAATGGATCCTGGGCTTCCTCTTCCTGTTTCTGGAGTTGAATTAGGTCCTGAGAAGGCAATTGGTAAACTTACAAGCTCAAATCCTAATGGGAAGCGATCAACATTTTGGGGAAGAAGCACAGTGAGTAATTGTCTTTTCAATCCATCTTCTATTTTATATTGAAAATCTGCTATCATACCTGCTTATGTGTCGTTAGGTATGATAAAAGGGGTTGTTTGATTGAAAGGGTTCAGGAAATTCCCCTCAAAATTTTAATTGTGAAAGTGGCTTTTCTCTCTCTCTCTCTCTCTCTCTGAACTGTTTTAGCATTTTTCCTTGTGTGGCATTTTAGATATTTTCAGTGACTATTTTCATTTGTGACAGTAATTTCTCAGCATTTTAGAAATTTCCAGTGACAGTTTTTCTTTTAATTTGTAACAGTTAATTTTCTCTTCTTTCTGTTTGATAACTATAGTGCCTTCATGCCTGTTTGGCCTTTTATGTCCCTTGCTGTGTTGAAGCTCCCATTGTTTTCCTTGTCTTAACATTGAAATTTGTGATTTATTTTCATGGGTGATGTGGTTCATTAATCATCATCGTCATTATCATTTTTATTTATTATTTATTTGTTATTATTATTATTAGAAGTGAACAAGCAATATTCAATCTTTTTTAATTATCAAAAGCAATAATTTTATTGATATGAATAGATACATAGTAAGAAAATGGAAGTCTTTCCATATTTATAAAACCTAATACCCTTGAGGCATGGCTCAAGTGGTAAAGGGATGAGATGGGATCATGGGAGGTTCCAGGTTTGAGTCCCAATCAAACAACAAAATATTTACCTATCAAAAAAAGGTATTTATAAAACCTGATAGAAGAAGATAAGCTAAGTGGAATGTTACCAAACTATAACTAAATAAGGAGCTGCACATTAACATTATGAGACAAAACAGTGAAGATCCCCAAGGCTCTGTAAAACTCAGAGGGGTTTAGTATATTCTTCAATATTAGACATTTGATATTCATGTTTATTTTGTGCAGGCTAGAAAGACACCATCAACAGAATCAGTTGATTCATCTGGCGAAGAAGAGTAAGATATTCAGTTGTCTACTTTAATACTTTGCTTAATAGTATCTATGCTTTTTATTCTGCTTATGCAGTGAGTGTATAAAATGCTCAGAAGTCAGATGTGAAATAATCCTTGTCTTCAAGTGAGGCTGGAAGGCTTTGAGTCTGAATGATGATGCTTGAATTAACTTGTGCATGGATCCTTTAACAACTAGTCATTTGTATGTGTTCGGCAGTAAGAATATTAATACTATATGCATTTGATGATCATGCCTGTTTCTGATATATTTGATCATTTAATAGTGAAAAACACTAATTTTGAAAGAATATGGTGGATTGTTGTGCCATTATCATTTTAGATAGCATCTGGCAAGTGTTGACCTGCCTGAACCTAAGGAAAACCATGCACTTTGGGTTGAGAAAATGTATGTTAATGGTTATTAACAGCTTCCTTTCTGGTTTAATATCTTATATGTGCTTTTTACCCATCAAAAGAACGAAAGAAAAAAAAGATACAGCTTCCTGTGAAGTCTATTGGTGTATTGCATGCTGCTTTGATGATCATGCCTTGGTGCTAAATGTGTTAAAAATTGCAATGGTATCGCATCTGGGAGGGTTAGAGGAGAAATATAGGCATTTGGGTGAGTTGGGGTTTAGGGAGTGTAACCAAAATTAGAAGGGGATTTGGGAGTTTTGTTTGCTAAAGCGTTGGTAGGAAAATGATTGTAGTTGTGTTTTGCAAAGGAAAATGATAGTTTGTGGGGGAGAGAAGTGGGTTGTCATGGACTTAGCCTTTCCACTAAGCTCCCATGCAGCACTTAGGCAACTTTCCCGTTCAAGTTGCTAAGTTAGCCTTCCCCTTTGCCTAACTTGCTATGCTAAGCATTCACACTCAAGCTTGGAAGCTAAGAGAAGAAGAGAACTCACAAGAGAACTCTCTTAAGAAGAAAAAAGCTTTATTGATGAAGGAAGCTCTATACAACTCACTTGGAAGCTCATTTACTTGGTGCTTTGGCCAAATGAGGCCACAATCTATTTATAGGCACCTTTGGAAGTGTGTGGAACCTTGGAGGGTTACTTACAAGTCAAGAATGTTCTAGAGAACTCTAGGTAAGTCTATGTACAAAGCTATTTACAAGACATCTCTAGAAGACTCTAAGTGACCCTCCTAGCTTCTCACATATTCCATAGTCCACACATATGTAGAAAAGTGTGGGTCTCTCCAGGGTCTTCTAGAAGCTTCTATACTTCTCAACCATTGGAGCTCTCCAAGAGCTTCTAGATTTCCCTTTTCTTATATAAACCCTCTTAGGCTCCTTTGCAACCATCATTCTCATGTAGGAGCTCTCTCCACAAGTAGGGTGTGACAGGGTGGATAGCATGGAGTACTGAATCATGGTGGGCGCTACTTGGGCTTATGCTATGGGAAACCATTAGGAGTGATTGGTTGAGAGTGACCTCAAATAGCGTGAAATAAAATTTTGGCTAAATGATCAACTTATTGTCACACCCTTACTTGTGGAGAGGGTCCCACTTGAGAAGTGTTATAGTATTGTAGAATTAGAAACTAGTTGGAATAAGGAAACTTGCATTCATATAGAGTTAGGAAACTTCATATTCTTTCCTATTTGGTTTGGAATATTCTTGTATATAACTAGGTGGTTTGTGATCAATGAAAGACACAATTTTTTCCCTTCAATTATCTATGATTACATGGTATCAGAGCCTAGGGCTTGAATTTTTTCAGAAAAGGGCAAATTTTTTGGGAACATCGCGAGAAAAACCTCCATTGCCGGCGACACAACTTCGGCGACTTTTCTGACGACCCATCTCCGGCAGGTGACCCTCCCACCTGGATCGCCGTCACCAGATCTACCCACTAGTGGTGAGACCTTCGGCAACAATCCACTCACGTGACGCCACGCACGGCTGCTTCTCTCGACCCTCTCCCTCATGTGCCGACGCATGGAGAACATTCCGGCCACCAGATTTCACCTCCGGTGTCGCTGGCCGCCGACAAAACTCTTCAACTACTTTTCTTCTTGGTTTAAGGCTTGCAGTCATGCCTTTTTCCCTCTTTTGTGTTCGGTTGCCCTTGTTTTCTAGGGTTTCTTGATTTTTCTGGTATTTGTTGGAAATCCAATAGCTCTCACGAGTGTTTTGAGGTTGTGGGACTAAAATCCATTCAGATGATTTTTTTTCGTGGAAAGATGGTCATTTTCCTTGTACAATCCTATTTTTTGGTATTTTTTGAATTTTCAAAGGCTTGTTTGGTTTAGAAAAAGGCTTGTTTGAGTTAGATCTTTTTCTATGACTAATAAGAAACCCTCGGGAGGAGTTGTGTGTCATTATTGTCATAATCCGAGACATGTACATCAGAATTGTAGGAAGTTGCAGAATAAAAATCGAAGATTTCAATTTGTTCATTACTAGAAATCACTTAAGTCTGCATCTACTTCTATGACTACACTTGTCGAGTTAGGTAAAACCAATACATGTTTTCTTTCATTTTCTTTATATCAGTTGTGACGGAGCCACTTGACTACATGTGAATAATTTCGGTTTATTTACTCGTTTCGGTTTCATACTTACTACTTTCTTGTTCTCTTGTAGATGGGTCAACATCTTGTGTCCTTGGGTCAGGGACAATTCATCCGACGACTAATTACTTTGACTTCTGTTTTGAGTTTACCACAATTCACTTTCAACGAAGCGGATTATTGGTAAAGGACGCGAATCTGGGGGTCTTTACATCCTTGAAACAGAGGTGCCAAAGTCTGTTGCTTGTCCTGGAGTTGTTACTCCATTCGAATTACATTATCGCTTATCCTTCTCTCTCTATTGAAGAAGCTACATCCTCAGTTTTCGAGTTTATCATCATTGAAATGTGAGTCATGTCAATATGCTAAGCTTCATTATGTGCATTTGAGTCCTAGAGTCAATAAACGAGCTTTCGCTCTTTTTGAGTTAATTCATTCAGATGTTTGGGGTCTTTGCCTAGTTATGTCTCCCACTGGGTTTAAGTATTTCGTTACTTTTGTTGACAATTTCTCTTGTGTCACTTGACTTTATTTAATAAAAAGTCATTCTGAGCTTTTTTCTCATTTTAGTGCTTTTTGTGCTGAAATTCAAACACAATTCCATGTCTTTGTTCAAACATTAAGAAGTGATAATGTCAAAGAATATTTGTTGGAACCTTTTCAATCCTTTATGTTACAACATGAGATTCTCCATGAGACCTGACATTGCACACCACTCTCGAATGGGATTTGGTGCGAGAAGAATAGACATCTTCTTGAGACTACAGGCCCTTTGTTCGGATATGAATGTTCTTAAACATTTTTTGGGTCGATCGCGGGTCTCCTAGTTTGTTTTTGATTAATAGAAGGATGCCTCGTCGGTTCTTAGTGGGCTACTCCCTTTACCACGAAGTTGTTTCAAATAATTCGTTTGTTTCCCTATTGATCCCGATATGTATTTGGATACACATCTTTTTGTTCGAGATGTCGGATTACGAAGTCTACAAACTTGATCAAAGATCAGAAGTGTATCTTTGTGGTCTATTCTCATGTTTAGAAAGGGTATAGGTTGTCTGCTCTTGACGTTATTTTGTGTCTGCGTGTTACTTTCTTTAGGAAATTTGCTTAGTTTCCCTTTTCTTTGTCTATTCCTAGTCAGGGGGAGAATGATGATTTATTAGTGTACACTATTGCCTCACCGACTCCACTGGCTCCTACTCTAGCTCCCATTCCTGTGAAGCCTCCGTTGCTGGTATATTCTCGGGCGCAAGAATCCTCCAGATCTCCCAATTCAACATCGGTGCTTTGATCGCCGGATCAATCGACATGATGATGCTGGATTCTTTCTCCCGTAAAGGTAACGTCAACGTGCTCACCCAATTTCTTCATTTGTTTCCTATAACAATTTGTCGTCTTACTCTAGTTCCTTTATTGCATTTCTTGATTCTATCTCTCTTCTTAACACTGTCCGTGAAGCTTTATTTCACCCTAGTTGGCGTAGTGTTATGGTGGATGAAATCTTGGGCACAGACATGCCAATTTTTGTGAGACTTAGATCTTGCTACTTCTTGGAAAGAAGATATAGAAGTTGTCGTTTGATGTTGCCTAAAATTTAATCTGATGGGTGGATTTACTGGATGAAGGCCCGTTTTGTTGCTAAAGCTTTGTGAAAAGAAAGAATAACTGGGGACATGGCGTTGATTATTCTGATACTTTTTTTCTTGTAGCTAAGTTGATGTTGTTAGATGCATTTATTTCTCTTCTTGTAACTATGATTGGGACTTGAATCAGCTTGATATCAAGAATGCCTTTCTACATGGAGATCTTCAGGAAGAGGTCTACATGGAGCAATCTCTAGGGTTTGTTGCTCAAGGGGAGATAGGGAAGGTGTGTCGTCTTTGGAAATATTTATATGGTTTGAAACAGAGTCCCTGTGCTTGGTTTGGCAAATTCAATAAGGCAATTGAGACATTTGGCATGCAGAATAGTAAGTCAGACCACTCTGTCTTTTATAAAAATTCCAATTCTGGCATTATTCTATTGGTAGTGTATGTGGATGATATTGTCATCACTGGGAGTGACTTCAAAGGTATATTATCTCTTAAATCATTTCTTCACAATCAGTTTCACACAAAGGATTTAGGAATGTTGAAGTATTTCTTGGGTGTTGAAGTCATGAGAAGTAAGCAGGGAATTCTGTTATCTCAACGGAAATATGTGCTCAATTTGTTATCTAAGACAGGGAAGTTGGGTGCCAAACCATGTAGTATTCCTATGACTCCTAATGTGCAGATCACTAAGGAAGGAGGACCTATTTGAAGACCCTGAGAGATACAGACTGGTTGGGAAATTGAATTATCTTATTGTAACTCGCTCAGATATTGCTTATTCAGTAAGTGTTTTGAGTCAATATATGTCATCTCCCACAATCAGTCATTGGGCAGTTGTAGAGCATATCCTATGCTATTTGAAAGGAGCTCTTGGACGTGGAATATTGTATAAGAAGCATGGGCAGCCTGGGAATTGAGTCTTTTCATTTCAGTTGGGGCGGGATCCCAAGAAGATTGAGATCCTCAAGATATTGTGTCTTTTTTGGAGGAAATATGATCTCATGGAAGAGTAAAAAGTAAAGTGTTGTCTCATGGTCTAGTGTGGGGTCAGAGTACAGAGCTATGACACAGTTTGTATGCGAGATCATGTGGATATGTCAGTTATTGATGGAAGTGGGCATGGAAACTTCAATACCGGCAAAGCTTTGGTGTGATAACCAAGCTGCCATGCATATAGCCTCTAACCCAGTATTTCATGAACGGACCAAACACGTTGAGATATCTTATAATTTTGTCTGTGAGAAGATTCAGTTGGGGTTGATCTCTACAGGATACATAAAGATTGGAGAACAGTTAGGAGATATTGTCACAAAACCTTTGAGTGGGGATCGGGTTAGTTATCTTTGTAACAAGTTGGACATGATCAACATCTATGCTCCAACTTAAGGGGGAGTGTTATAGTATTGTAGCCTTAGAAACTAGTTGGAATAAGGAAACTTGCATTCATCTAGAGTTAGGAAACTTCATATTCTTTCCTATTTGGTTTGGGATTGTCTTGAATATAAATAGGTGGTTTGTGAGCAATGAAAGACACAATTTTTTCCCATCAATTATCTATGATTACAAGAAGGATTTGCAAATGGGCCTAAGAGGAGGTTTAAGAAAAGGGAAGAATCTAGAAGCTTTTGGAGACCTCCAATGGTAGAGAAGTATAAAAGCTTCTAGAAGACCCTAGAGAGACCCACACGTTTCTACATATGTGTGGAGGACTATGGAATATATGGGAAGCTAGGAGAGTCACCTAGAGTCTTCTAGAAATGTCTTTTTAACTTCTTGTCGCCAGAAACTGCACAGAGTTCTGCAGAACGTTAACCCCGATTTGTAAGGAATATCAGATTGGACTTCCAATGATGCCTATAATCAGGTAAAGGCCTCATTTGGCCAAGGCACCAAGTAAAAGCTTCCAAAGTGAGTTGTAAAGCTTCCTTTCATTCGATAAAGCTTTCTTTCATTCTTAGGAGACCTCTTGGGGTTTCTTACCATCCAAGTTGTGGGTAAAGCTTTAGCTTAGTGAGCTAGGCAAGTGGGAGGTGGACTTAGCAACTATTGGAAAGGTGTTTAGAGATGCGCTGGGACTAGCGAGGAAAGGCTAGGTGATATTATTTATGCTTAAGATTAATTTTAATCAATCATTGTTGCATGCACAAAATAAATTAGTGATTGGGCTGGATTTTAGCTATTTCCTCGTAGGAGAAATATGTGCAGTTTTTTTCTCACTCTTTGGGTTTGCTGAGTCAGTTGTGGGTGATGAAATGGTTTCACAACTTGTCATTTCAAGTTTAGCGGGAGGAAGGCGTTAAATTCTCTACTATAACCTTGTTGGAATTTGTTGTTCAATTCTGTGGCAACCTTGTATGAATGATTCATTGCATCTAATTTGTTCCAAACTTTTTGTGAATCTGTTTTAATTTGTGAATTTGGTTAATTGTTTGTAGACTTGCTATTCAGAGGCTTGAGATTACAAAAAATGATTTACGGCACAGAATTGCCAAGGAGGTATTATTCATTCATTGAAACAGTTCCTTATGCTTAATCATAGAATACCGAATATCAGTGTTCTCATTAGAGATGATTTGATTGTTGTCTATATTAGGCCCGAGGAAATGCAATTTTACAGGCTAGCTTGGAGAGAAGGAAGCAAGCTTTACATGAACGACGCTTGGCGCTTGAACAAGATGTAAGTGCTTTCTTCCCATTACTGTCATTTTTTCCCCTTTAATTTTACTTGGTTTCATTAGCTTGCTATTTTCTTGAGTGCACGAGTTTAGTTATTCTTACACTCGTCGTATATCTGGCTTTTGGTTAAATAATTAATATCTGGAATCCTTGTGTACCATTGTGCTTGTCAGCACCTCCTTTTTCTTCAATTTTCTTGGAGGATTGGGTGTTTATCAATGTTGTAAGGATGAAAATGTTTGCAAATACCACTGGGGAGTCCTTAAAGTATTAAGGAATTCTTGCCTGTATGTTCTTACATTCTTAGATTTATGTTCTGCATAAGTGTTGGCAGTGTTCAATTGCCTTGTTATCTTGAACCCATTAAATGGTGCATAAGCCTTCAGCTTTTTGATCTTTCTCAACTGAAACCATTTACCCTCAACTATCATATTTCAATGCTTAGATAGGCCAAGATGCTACGTCTATTGATTATGTATGCTGCCTGAACTAATAATATGCCTATAACATATAACATGCCATAATTTGTTGAATGGCTATGATAAATTAGTCTCTACTTGTACTGTTCTAGGCACAATCAATATATATATATATATATATATATATAAAATTAAGGTTTTTCTGTAGTCTTTTGTCAGCTTCGCAAATTTATTATGGTTTTAGAGAGTTTTACCCACTTCTCCTTTACTTGCAGAGTGGAAAAAAGAGGAACTTAGTTTATTTTACTCCACCTTGCATGTGTCTGCTTACTTTGTAAATGACTTGATATAGGTTTCAAGGCTTCAAGAGCAGCTGCAAGCTGAAAGAGATCTTAGAGCTGCATTAGAGGTTGGTCTGAGTATGCCCTCTGGACAGTTTTCCAACTCACGCGGTATGGATTCCAAGGTTTGTACGGTTCATAGCAGAATTTAAGAATCCTTTTCTGTGATTGAAAAGCTTTATCTAATACTATTCTTATGGCTACGCTGATATGAAGACAAGGGCTGAACTTGAGGAGATTGCTCTTGCTGAGGCAGATGTAGCCAGGTTGAAGCAGAAAGTTGCAGAACTGCATCATCAGCTAAATCAACAACGACAGCATCACTATGGTTCCCTCTCTGATGCATGTGACCGTTATCAAAATGTGCAAAACCACAGTTCTCAACAGTAAGATGGCCCTATATTATGACATCTTTTTGATTGCTTGTTATCATGTGACCGTTATCAAAATGATTGTTCTTACATATCTATGTTTCTAATTTTGGCAGGAAATTTCTTCAGCAGGATTTTGACACAACCCTTGCATTTTGTAATCATGAAAGAAAACAAAGAACTGAGGTATGCATTTAAAATTGTTTTGCTATTTGTTTATCTTGGTGGGTTAAAATGTGCCCTTAGGTTTCGGATTGAGAAGGTAGTTTTTTTTTTGTTTCTTGGTCTTAGAGATGTTAAAAAATGTTTATATTCAGCTTGAGTTGCTAATTTGGCGGCTCTTCTCATGAATATATTCATGTTACTTATTTTTATCAAAAAAGAGATGTTCAAAAATGTATATTTGTCAAAACACATGGAAAGACTGTTAGTTACAAGCCTCAAAGGTTCCAGTGCCCCCAATCGGTACCCCATCTATAATCTGAACATTTGACCTGATAACTAATGCTAATGCAGGGGTCATAGATTGCATAAACAATAAAGAACTCATTTTTGGATGGAAGTCACTATTTTTGAGCAGCCTCCTTTTTGGAACGGTTAATGGATTTATTTGGATTTTAATTTGACGGCTGTCCATTTAAACCTTGTTCTTTCTGTGGAAAATGTGTCTCCGTTATCAATACTCATCTCTGTTCCAACTCCAATCTGAACCTCATCCTCATGCTGTTTTTTTATTTTTATTTTTATTTTTATTTTACAGGAAAGTGTATTGGGAACTGATTGGAGGAATATCAAGGGGCATGTATTAGGATCTGGCAGCATCAGGCCATCTTCTCGGAAGCAATTTATAGACTCATCAAACCTCAGTGATTCCAGAAGCACTGAGGCATCCACAAGTATTTCCATGGATGATATTTGTGCTGTTGATTCTGCTTCCTTGCCTTCCACCTCAAGAGCAGCCGAGGTTAGATTTATTGCTTTCTGATTGAGTTGGAGCTGCATTGCGCGATCTTGCTCTTAAGTTAACAAGTGATTTTATCGTGTTATTATTTTCCATCATCTGATGGTTTTTCCTGATTTAAATATGGTATTCGAACTATTTCCTGAAGTCCTCAACTAAAATGTTGTCTCTATTATTTTGTAATATTTCGACCTCCACTGAATTGCTGCAATTTTAAATGAATCATCGGTTCTGATATTATGGCATGCAAGCGGTTGGTTGCAGGTGTTGGATTATCCCAGACAACCATCAACTGCATCTTCAGCTTTGGTAGAATTAACAACCAGGCTTGATTTCTTCAAGGAACGACGCTCTCAGCTCATGGAACAGCTCCACAACCTTGATTTGAACTACACCAGCACATCTTCACAGGGCTTTACGTCTTCACAAGGTTTTACATACAAACCACCATCATCATCCCCACAGTGGCAGCAGCAGCACTGAGAACTGAAGACTGAAGACCGAAGACCGAAGAAGAGGAACTGCTCAAAATCTTGCTTGCTGTTGTTTGTATATCCTTTGTCACCATTATTGCATATATTAGTCTGTTACCATCCCCTGTAATCTTACTCTATATCTAGTATTCTCCATCTCCATTTCCTTGCCAAAACCTTTGTTTCCTTCCCTTTCATTTTTTTATTTTATTTTTTATTTTCCTACTGAGAATGTGGACGGATTTCTTATGTGGGGGCAGGCGTCGGCTTCGCTTTTCCTTTTACTTTTAATTTATTTGGGTTTCTTTTGTTTTATATCATTATTATTATTATAATTATTATTCTCAGAGTGTATAAGTACTTTCTTGTGTCAATAGTAGAGTTTGGTTTGTATTTTATTCAACGTTTTACATCTTCTCAAGGGAACGAAACTTTTCCCGGCCATTCATTCTTCTTTCTTGTATTCTATATCCAGTATATTCTTAGTTCGCTTCAACATGCCTCCCGAATCCAAAATTTTCCTTTCTTCAGGTTCTAGCTGCTTACAAGGCTTGTAAGTTTGCTCATACTATAAACTAAGTGCTCTAGGGTTGTCATCGATGCATAGCTAAATTCGAGATCGACTCGATTAAAAAATTCAAAGCTTGAATTCGACTTGAACTTAATTATACTTTTTTTTTTTAAATGTTTGAAATTTGACTTAAAATAATTGAGTTACATAAAATTCGAATCAATTTAAAAATTAATAAATAATTATATTTAAAGTCGACACGACTAATAAAATACTAAAGTTTTATCAAGATCATGAGCAGCTTTAGTCAAGTGATGCTCAACTCTATTTTTCAAGTCAAACTTGAGTTATTGATGGTTCTAAGGTGTTTTAGGGTTTTAGCCGTAACTAGACAGGGAACGCAAGGTTCTTTTAGCATGGTTGGAATAAAAATAAATTAGTGGGAATTGGGAATCGACTTTTTATTTTATTTTTTATTAATTTTATATCACATTGTTTTTTAAGTCAATATATTGGCTTATCTCAAAAACAAAAAAGTCAATATATTGGCTTGAAAAGCGGAAATTGAGTGAAACAAGTATACACATCTCATCGATTTTTTTTCTTTAATATCATATTGATTTAATAATATTTATGAACTTTTTTCAACATAGAATTGAAAAACAACCATATCCTTAGAAGTGGCCAACATAATATGTTTCTTACTTCTCTAGTTTGTTTGATTTAGGTTCTTTTTTATCTAATCAATGTCACTGATGTGGGTTAAGCATATGGGAAGTAAACTTTACTATGTGCTTTTTATATGAGGATTGTCGAAGAAGCTATCAACAAAAATATAAACCTTCTCGTTAAATTCTCCCGTATTTGTTTAGTTTTTATGATGACTAAATATGAAGAAAGATGATGGCGTCAGCGTCAAATTTCTCGTCGAGATCGGAGTCACGATTGATGGGAAACGTCACCGAGCAAAGTGCTCGCTCAGCGTACTTGTGTGGAATCGATGTATATTAGTATCGATTCAAAATCTGAAACTTCGGACGTCCGCGGAAAAAACATTTACTTTAAGTGGCTCACACTCTATCTAATATTCACTTCGGACACATCTTTGGGCCATCGGGTAGCCATCTTCCAAGTAGCCTTTTCCCAGTAGGCGTTTGTTTCATTTGTATTTCTTAATGAAGCGGTAATGATGGGGTCTGGCGATAGGAAGCCTGGCGAAAATGGGTCGGTGGGTGGGAGGCATTCGAGCAGAATCTGCTTGGCTGCTGCGTGAAGCGGAGTGTGAATCGTATCGAAAGAGCATCTTTTTTGGGGTTTATGGGTACGTACTCGGCGGCAATACTAATCTCCCGTATTTGTCTACTTTTTATGATGACTAAATTTGAAAGAATACGACATTAAGGCTTGATTCAAGTGGTAAAAAGGATGTGTGGACAGTACTAAGCTCGGGTCCCTATAATAACAAAATACTACAACTAATATCACATGGTTGCTAACACTATCATATTACATGATTGCTTACACAAACAAACACAATAATTTTTCAACAAAAAAATATCTAAAAGAAAAAAATGGACTTGCAAAAATTTTCATTAGAGGAAATGAATAATTGAGGGAAGACCGTACTTTATCAAATTGATCATGGACCATGAAATTTTTTTGAAAAAGAAACCATAAAATTAATCTCATAAGTTCTTATGGAACAAATCACTAAACGTCTCGTTGAAAAATTAAAAATAATTCAAACATAGATTCTATTGGTTTGTACCGATGGACTTCTAATCCTCCAAGCTAACAACACCATTTCATTATCGATCAACCAAAAAATTGTAATATAAATGCATCATAAAATAGATTTTACCATGAATAATTTATTCTAACTTTTTCTGTTACTTTTTTTTTTTTCAAACACTAACTAAATAAATTGTTTTAGAAACAAAATCAATAAAAATACAAAATTTTGAAAAATAAAACATTTGAGAATAATAGAATATACCTTCAAAGATCCTTCTCCATTCTTTTCACCTTTGTTATGTTTCCTTATTTTTCTATGTTTCTTTTTAGAAACTATATAAGAAAACACACCTTTAAAGACGTTTCTAAAAGAGAATAACCCTTTGTTATACTTTTTACTCTCTTTCACTTTTTTCTTTATCTCTTTTGATTTTGTTAGGGGATATTTAATTAGGAAAAAAAGAAAAAAAAAAAGAAAAGAAGGTTATTCTTCATATTTCTAGAAGGAGGTTATGTTTTTTCCAAACAGGACATATTTCGACCCATTTAATTTATCCCTTACGTATTAATTCTTACCCAACAATAACGATTTCATAAAATCCCATTCCAAACACGCCCCAATTTCCCTTTCAAAAAAAAAAACAAAGAGCCCCAAATTCTCTCGACCAATAAAAAAGTGCCAGGTGGGCAAACATGTTATCTAAGGAGTGGGGCCCACTCTTTTAATCCTGTCTTCTCATTCCACAAGCCAACCCATTCCACAAGCCAACCTCCTCTCCTCGCTTTCCTGTCCATCTCCTCTCCATCATAAGCTTCCTCTCTCTCTCTCTCTCTCTCTCTCTTTGTCTGCTCAAGATCAGATTCCTCAGGTCAGTCTTTTTGTATCTTAGGGTTTTCTTCGTTTCTGCTTATTTCTCTTCTTGTTGCTACTCTGTTTGGTTGCCTGGACTTCTCTGGTTAAGAAGGAAAAAATTTTAAATAAGAAAATAACGATTAGAGAAAGACAATTTGATGTCTTGTTTTTGCTTATGCAAGTGGTTGCTTCAATAGTTGTCGATTGATTTTGTTCTCAGTCACAAAATGGAAACCATTAACAGGACAAAGAACTGCTTTGGTTGTTTGTAGTTCAAATATAATGTTTTAGAAATATGATAAGGTTTTAGTATCGTAAGAAGGAAATTTTGGATGCGGATGAATATTTCTAGCGTTTTTTTTTTTTTTTCGTTTTTAGAGTTTTAAGCAGGTTGTTGGATTTTCAAACGTTCCACTGTTTCCGTAGAAAGCTAGAAAGAAATTGAAATTCTTGGGTTTTCTCTGTTGTTTCTTTTTTGGGATTGTAAACGAACTTCTTGATGAAGGGAAGTAGAGTCGGTCTTTTATTTTCTTGGTTTGAGACAATAACAATTTTAGGAATTTTTTGTTTGTTTTCATTATTTTTCTAATCTAATTAATTTTCCAGCTTCTTGATTGTAATTTAATAGGTTTGTAAAAATTGCTTCTGATTATGGGTTTCTGATACATGTGATAAATATTTATAGTTCTGCTCACCTTTTCTCAAGGCTGTGTGCCTTTCTTGACAGCGCAAGCTGATTGTCATAACAGGTTCATTAACTTGATGATGCTGTGGTGATCAAAGTGTGTGGTTTAATGAAATCGTGTATTCAATACTGATGAACTTTGGGTTTCCTACTAAGGTCCCCGGGTTTGGGGCAAATCCAAACAATGGTTTGGACAGAGCTGTTGAAACAGTAGGGGTCCTAAGCAAATCAACCAAAGAAAGTTCTTTTTTTGATGTGAAGCTGTGGGGATGGTCCATCCTCTCAATTATTCCTTGGGCTATCAGTGCCAGGGACAAAATCTGGAAACCATCTACTTTAGACAAAGAGTTGAAGAGGCCCTCAGGACGTTATTCAGCTGTTAAATCTAGTAGGAGGCCCTCTCCTGTTCGATTTAGACCATATGTTGGCAAAGTCCCTTGGCATACTGGTGCAAGAGCCTTCCTGTCTCAGCTATTTCCACGATATGGGCATTACTGTGGACCTAACTGGTCGAGTGGGAAGGATGGTGGTTCACTTCTTTGGGACAAACGTCCAATTGATTGGGTAGACTTTTGTTGCTATTGCCATGACATTGGTTATGATACTCATGATCAGGCCAGCCTTCTGAAGGCTGACTTAGCATTTTTGGAATGCCTGGAGAGGCCTCATATGAGTACAAAGGGAGATGCTCATGTTGCTCAGCTTTATAAAACAATGTGCATCACTGGTATGTTGGGCAGATCACATTTTTTTTGTGGAATAGTTTACCTTCATAATAACAACTACAGAGAACAAGAAATTCTAATGGTTATTAGGTCATTTCTATTTTTTTTTTTTTTTTGATAGTTCATTTGTATATGTTGAGTATTTACTTTGTTGTGTTATTTATTGTGTCATATTTTTGTGAATGTGATTGACAGGTCTCAAGAATGTGCTAATACCATATAGAAGGCAACTTGTAAATTTGCAGTCAGGGCAATCCAATATTGTGTTTGGATGGCTAAGCAATGTAAAATGGAGAGGTTGGAACCCACATAGAGAAGATTGAAATCATGGTTCAGTTCTAAGAATTGGCAATGGATACGACACAGTTACTCCAGTGGAGAATTGCAGAAAATGGATTTTAACCAAGTACTGTCTCTGTCTATTATTTCTTTTAATTGTAGTTCTTGATGACTGTTCTTGGAAGCTTGCCAGCATCATGTCCCTGTTTGAAATATTAGATATATTTGGTCTTATTCCACTTTCTTCAAGATGCATATAATGTAAATAACAGTTAATTTGGAGTTTAATGTTTATTTAATATTGGAAGTATCAATATAGGCAGTTCTAATAGTGAAATCTATCTTATTGGCTGTTTTAATGATATAGGTGTTAAATCCTCCAGAATTTTTAGAAATTGATGGCATCTTGAAGTTTTTATTTGTTTTTACAATAAGTAATAACTTTCTCGTTGCATTAAAATAGCATGGTGACTAATAGAAGGATGAGAAATTCTTCCATGAAGTCAAATAAAAAAGAATCAAGTGTCTAGCTCCACTATTTGCTACAACATCTGTTGCATGATTGCTTACTAAAGGACCAGCATAATTCAGTAAGTGTAAAATCTCCCACAAAAGAAATCAAATGCCTAGCTCCCTGATTTGCTAATTGTATCTGCCACATTATTGCCTTAGGGAGGATCCAACAGAAGGACATCTTAACTTTAAGAAATATAAAAATATGGTGCAACCACCCTTCAAATTATTAAGGTCCTTTTTCTTTCTTACTCACCCATGTTATGACAATATTAGATTCTTCTACTAAGAGATTGGAGAGGCCTAAGGTTTGTTTGTGCAACAAACCTTTCGAAAGAATCAATGACTAAATCTTGACCTTTAGGTTTAGAGATTGCTCTTTCCACTGTGCTAAGCATTCCTCCAATCCTTAATTGGCCCCAACTACTCAGAGAACATCCATCAATATTTGTTTAGGAAAACCTATTGGAGGCAGTAATCATTTAGAAAGTTTATCTTTAGTCAATTTTGTGATTCTGTGAACTAGTTTCTAATATATTAGAATAAGACTCAAATGGATGTCTATTAAAGCTACAATAATAGAAGATCAAAGGAAAGATGAGATGTAATGCAAGTCTCATAATACTTCCAAAGACCTTCTCCTATCCTACAAAGTCCTTGCATTCTTTTCCTATTGAATAGTTCAAATCAAATTGGGGCTAACAATGCGGCAAAGAGTCAATACCTTGAGGAAGTCCCCAAAACATTTAAGGGAGGCCATCAAAATCTTCTAAACCTTTTTTTTTATCAGACTAAACCTTTTTAGGGTGAAATGCAATCAATCCTTGTGAGGTTGAACATCCTATACCACAATTGTAGGTGAATGTAAAAATGATCAATTGACTTGTCATTCCCTTTGCACATGATGAATTACTATGGATTAAAGGCTTAGTAAGGTGCAATCCTTTAGAGAAAATCAATATATAGACTTCTCATTCCCTTTGCATGTGATACATTAATATGGACTAAAGCTTTGTAAGATGAAATCCTTCTAAGAAGATCATTTGTGTTGATCATCTTATTTGCCATAAGTCAGTCATGCAACTACCATCTGTTTTGGTGGAGTCTTGGATTTCTAAGTGAAGTTTTAGATGGAAAAACAGAATCAAGTTGGTAGAAGTGAAGACATCAATAATTAAGGAACTAACCAAAAACAATCCTGGGGATCTTAAGGACCAAATTCCTCTACATTGGGAATAATGGGTGACAAATACACAGGCTAAAACAAACAAAGGAAGAGATAGTTCCTCAATTTCTTGTTCCAAAAGGGTGCAAAAACAGCTTAAATTCTAAGATGAAGATTGGAGGAGGAAAGTTTTGCAGTAAAGAAATACCAAAGTCTCTCAACCTCACGAGTCATGTTTTGGAACTTCTCATTAAGAGGTTTTTTTTTTTTTTTGATAAGTAAAGTGGACAATGTATTAACAGAACAGGGCCATGTCCTAGAGTATATAGGTTGTATACAAGAAAAACCAAAAAAAGACAAAAATAGAAACCTACCACCCCAGGAGTACTAGAGAATACACATTAATAAATTTACAATAGAGTACTCCCCCTCATAGATAAGGCCTGTCCAAGAAGTAAGGGATATTGTAAAGGAGTTTTTCAACCTTTCTTGGGAAAAAATAACATTATCAAAGACCATCATGTTTCTTTCCTCCCAAATTGCCCAACACAGGCTAGAGAGCGCTGCCTGCCATTGACTTTTTGCTTTCTTCCTTATAGGGAAGGTTGTCCAATTCACCATTAAGTCTTTGATCAGGAGTGGGTATACCCACTCCATTCCTTGCAAAGAAATGAGGGCAACCCAAAAACCCCATTTGAGGGGCAGTGAAGCAAAAGGTGGTCTATGTTTTCCTCATCTTCTTTGCACAGAGGGCATCTACTTGCAAGCTGAAAGCCCATTTTCTTCAACTGATCCATGGTCAACACCTTGCCCCACCAGACCTCCCAAGTAAACACTCACCTTGGGGGGGACACAATTGTTCCAAATAAGGCTTTTTAGTATAGAGCCCGAGAGATCTCCTTCAAGATGCCTATAGTTGGCTTTGATAGTGTATTGCCCTTTCGTGTCCACTAACCAGAAAATTTTGTCCTTCTCCCCTTAACTGATATTTTTGCTATTAATCAGGCTAATCAGCCTCTGAGTTTCTTCCATCTCCCAATCATTGAAAGTTTTGATGAATCTCAGATTTCACCATCCTCCGCCCCCTATGGTCTCCCAAACTTCCCTCACCTTAGCCCCTTTTGAAGCAGCTATTGCATATAGAGTTGGAAATGAGATACACAACGGGTTCTCTCCACACTAAATATCTTCCCAAAATCTAATACGATCCCCCTCACCCAATATGAGCTTGCAATCTTTTTTTAGTTGTAGAGCTTCTCTCCTAATATCCTTCCAAAGGCTCACACCCCGAAACTCCCCTTTGGCTCCGCCGAGAACCAACCCCCGAAACCCCCTTCCCTCACATTGAGAGGTTTATTAGTTCAGGAAGATCTTCCCATATGGGAATTTTTGTATCGTTATTCATACAATAACAAGTGAACGAAAGAATGCCTGAAGAAGTCTAATTATTAGCCTCCTTATGGCATTTATGTGACTATGTGACAACAAAGTTGGCATCGGATTTGTTAGAGTTGACTCATAGGTAGTCAAGAGGACCTTGTGCCACAAAGCATCACTCTTCCATGGAACCTCCACAGCCACTTTCTTCAAGGGACTGTACTTCTTTATTACTTTTGGATTTCCTTCTTAAGATAAGGGAGTGGCCAATTGGACATCCTGTGATTTCCATCAATGACACTACTTAGTTGCCAACTAATGTAGTATCTAAAATATAGAGACTTGAGTCATTTTTAAACATACTTTTCTCATGATACAAATGTTATATATTCCACCTACTTTTGAAATATAGAGGCACAAACTTTTTTTTTTTAAACTTTTCTGGGCTTTTATCTGTTCATGATGATTTTCCTCATTGTTATTATCATTTTTGTATAGTCAGCAGTTAAAATCAAGAGATGTACCAATTTTACTGTTGTTGGCCTTAAAAACTCCATTAATTTGACATTTTATGCCTATATAATCTCTCGAGGATAAGATTTGTTGGCCAATTTAGCTAATTTAAAAAGCAGACTGTAGCTTAGCCCTTTGTAGCATCATTGCAGTTCTGATATTAAATGGATAGCTGTATTTCAAGTTTTGTATTCAGTACTGATTTCATGGATGCAAACAGTTTCACCATTAAACATCCATCCAAGCTACAAATCTACATGTCCACAAAACCCTAAGTTTCTTGATAATTTGCTTGGGCTATTGGGGACCAACGATATGATTGCACAGTTTCCCCGCTAGTTGAGGACCAAATTTTGCTATTGCAGATGTTTCACACTGTTACCTTCATTGTAATGATCAATAAATTGTGTAAAAGTTATCAACTTTTACACGCTTTTAGTTGATCTTCTCTGATTAAAAAATAAATACTTTTAATCAGAGTGGTTTGTTGTTGGTTGTCTTTTTTTTTTAATCAATATACTGGTTTGTTGTTGCTTTATATACATCGTGTATACTTTTTAAGACATTATCCTTTTACTAATAAAAAAAAAATAGTTTTGTTCAGACTGCTGTGTTCTTTTGTTAGTACACATTTATGCTTTTAGTTTAAATACTTGTCAAAGATTGTTGATAGGATGCATATATTTTCTTTTACTAGTTTTTCTAATCCTAATTCAATAACAGAATACTGTTCTTCATCTTTCCCCTTGCCAATCAATTTTGGGCTTAAAAGATACCAAGGAAACTATGTTCAGCATTTATTTTTTTATACTTGATATGATTGACTGTTCGACTATGTTACGTGAACACCTTCAAAGTGCATGAAGTACCTCTTTCAAAACTCATAATTTCGTTGTAATTAACGTTGGACTGATGCTGGGCATTCTTTCTTAATTATAAACTTTCATTTGACCTAAAGGACAGAATGTGATGAGAAAAATATTAGATTGTCTAGTTGTGTTCCCTTGTTCAATGATTTGGAATTAAATGAATCTGGGCGCATAGAGGAACCCTGGCCTGGCAGCTGATATCTGTAACTTAGTCTGGCATTGGCTAGCTGTTCAATATTCTTTTAATGATTCATCCTAGTTTTCACTGACGATTGTTCAATCACTTATACTATTGTTTCTATCTATCTGGTAGCAATATCTATTTATACGATGCTATTGCTGAGAGATCCCATGGTTCTGGGACGCCATCATAAATTTCTGTGCATGTGACATGGAAGTGTCAAAGAAAGTCTTACTCAGCTCACTTCTTCTGATTTATGTATTAAGGAATGATTTTTCAGGCTCTTTTACTTTACTAAGTCCTTAATTTTATTTCAGTATGGTGTTCCCTTTTCAATTATCAGAGGGGGATACATTGAATCTTGGTTTGGTTTGGAAAAATCTTATGCATTTCTGTCTCTAACACTCTTAGAGATAATTTAGCCGGATAGAGATGATGCTTGTTTATTTGGGATATATCTATATTCGGGATATATGTTTGTTTGTTATGCTTTTTTCGTTTATTATTATATTTGCTTCGGTGAAGGTTAGGTTGTACTGTTCTGAACTTTTGGTTCCCTTGGAAGGTTTGTTGGGTGCTCATTCCTCCTCTCCATAGCTTCCATGTTTTAAAGAATTTGATTCATTCAATGTTATTAAAAGTGTTGGATCCTCAATTTCAAATATCAAAGATGATGAAGCCCAGGCCTAAATTAGGTAGGTTTGGCGGCGAGGCTATAGCTGGAATCCATATTTGATTGGTAAAGACTAGGGGTTGTTTGTTTTTTGAATTAATGTTGAAAGGTGAATAGCTTTTAGTATTAAGCTATTTATTTTTTAAAATTTTCACAACTTATTATTGAAATTTTTAAAAAAAGTTATGAATATAAAAAATGAAAATATGTAGAACTACATTAGGAAAAAGAGTTATTTTACTTAAAACAAAAAAAAATTTCATCGTTCTTGCAATGGGATAAAAATTTATGACATGTTATTAAGGATGGCGTGGAGGTTTGGGACCCAGGCGACACATTCGATCAGAACCGTTTATTTTAATTAAAGCTTTGTTTTATTTAAAAATTAAGCGGGACTGAAGGAAAAAAAATCCGAGGATGGAAAATTCTGGCTACGTCTTTGTTTTACATTTGATTTTTGTTTTTATTTTTTATTTTTAAATTTTAAATTTTTATTATATTAAAATTAATATATTTCATAAAAAATAAAAATATTATGGATTTTTATAAATTATTTATTAAAAAACATTATATTATTATTATTATTTATATTAAAGTATAAAATAAAATAATAAAAAATTATTTTTAAAATATGATTGGAGTAGGTGGGATATGTCACCCCAGCGTCTGAATCCGTTAGTTTGAAAATAGCTAGCTTATTAAAAATCGGATTCTGATTAAAAGTAGCGCATGCCGTTAAGAGCGAGGGTGAGGCAAAATAATGGTAGTGTGTTAATAAATGCTGCTGCAATTCTGAATGTTAAAAGCAAGCAAATTTAATGCGACATTGTCGTGTATTAAATCGATAAGTTCGAAAAGTTACATTATTCGATATTAAGTGAAAAACAAGCATGCCTAAGGTATACTGATCCAATATCTACCGATCACAATCTACAAGATACAAAATAGATTGTGATCCACATTGTACATTTAAATTCACATCCTGTTGGTTTACTTTCAAGTTTTTGACAAAAGCAAATGCCATATTTGCTTCTAACAGTTCTTGAAAATACCATTTTTTTTGGTGTTTTTATTATCTGAATTTAGTTTTTTCTGTGTTCTCCATGTTTTTTAGAATTTCTTAATAAAAAAAAAAAAAAATTACCAATTGTGATCTCTATATAGGAAGCTGTAGCATTGGTGTAGATGGTAGTGACTTTTTACACATCAAGACCAGCTTTTGGATCATGAATTGGGGAATATTATGCTGCAAGCAAATGGTAAGCAATTTTTATTCTAGTTCTTGAAATCATGAAACAATACTAATTAATCATCTTCAAAACATTCTGCAGAAAAGTGGTTTGACCGATTCTTATTCTCATCTGTGTTTACTCCTAATTGAATCGGTCAAAGTTTTTCATTGTATCATGACTCCGTAACTAGTCATTTCCTTCATCCATAGGGACTGTTCAAAAGGAATGAAAATGTACATGTATACTAAGGGAAGAAACTTTTTGTATTATCATGGTTACTCTATCTAATATAATCCCAAGTCAATTACCCTTTCTCAGTGGCGGAGCGATGATTAAAAGTTAGGGGGTAAACTTTAATTTCCTATTTTTGAAAATTATTTTATGTTCATAAAAACAAAAAAAACATGTTTAGTTTCAATTTATTTTGTTATGAAAAACACCAAAAACACAAAAAACAAGAAAGGTTTTAAGAGAAAAATGATCTTCTATGTGTTTTCACAAACTGTTCTCATGGGCAGTTTTTAAAAATAGAAACCAAATAAGCCCTAAAACTCTATCTTTGTTACCATGAAAGTACTGAGAAAAGAAAATAGAAAGAAAAAGTGAAACAATAAAAAATAGGTTTAAACTTAATAAATTCATTTTATATGTTTATTCAAATTCATTTTATTTGTTTATCTCATATCTAAGACTAAGAAATTTAAAAATATATACAACTTTGAGAAATTTTGATCATATTAAATTTTCTTTTATATTTTTTTATGATAAAACCAAATATGAGAAAATCATTTTTTTATTCTTAGTATTTTCTCATGTTCCAAACAAAGCCTATTTGACTCTTACCAATGCCTTTTATATCCCTACATTGGGTGATTATGAAGCAAGTCTTTAAATGAAAAGTAAAAGAATAGGATGATACATGCAAAAGCATTCGAAGTCTGTACAATATATTTTTCAAAAATACATTCGATCATTTTAAAAATTAGGGGGATTTGTTGGAAATATTTTCAAAATAAGTGAATATATATAGTATTTATTGAAATATTTTACAACGTACAATTTTATATAAATGGGTATGTAATTGTTGGAGTTTTTCCTTTTTTTAATAAATGGAATCAACGTGGCAACGGTTATGCCATTAAAATCTTTAAATATCATGTAAGTATAATTGTTTTTGGCTTGATTTTTATTCCTAAAACGATTATGCCATTAAAATCCTTAAATACCATTTAAGGATATTGAATCTCTTTTCTTCCGTTTTTTGGAACGGTCGGAAGACGAGTATTTAATCTGATCACCGTGAACTCTATTTATTTGGAGTTTCAAACTCTCTTTGAGATATCAAGAATGTAAAAAAATAAAACATTTATTTGTCAAATTCTCTCTTTGGTTTATTGAGTGATAGAATTACAAAGAAACTGCATCAAGTTTGCTCGAAGTGATTCTGAGTGTTATTTGCTCATTCGAAGATGTCGTTTTCTCTTGGAGCCGGCGTCTATCAACATGCTGGCGCCTGAAAGAAGATATGAATATGTTTTAAGGAGATTGTCTTGCCTTAGCCCTACATTGTCCTTATGGCCTAAGAGTTTGGTTGTACCTAAAATTTTTTGTCAGGTTTTTTTTCCTTTTGTTTTTGGATTTTCCATTTTCTTAAAAGACCTTTACAAAAGGTTTTTTTTTTCTTTTTCCCAAAAGTTTATCCTATTCCAAGGAAAAATTGCCAAATTTTTTTTCTAAACTCCCAAAAAGTTTTTTTTTTTTGCCTACCTAACTTTCTCTATGGACTTGCCTTTCAAGAAAAATTTTCCTTACAAAACAAATCCTCTTCTTTCCTTCCTGATTTGTCAACCAAAATTTTTTTTCCACCGATCACTTATTTTCCAACCATCGACTTTACTGGTTGTTTTTTATTTTTTCATCTCCCCTTGCAATATGCTTTAAGCTTTTAGGCCATGGTACAACTGTAATGAAAAACAAGAGAAGAAGAGGAGGAAAATTACAAAGACACAAGAAAAAAAAAAAAAAGACAATGTCGGATCGGAGTCTTTGTCTTGTGCCAATCTCGCTTAATTCTCGGGATAAAGCGACTTTGCTAGACTGATGGCAACAATACTTTGCAATCGAGCGATAAGCAGACATAATGTTTGTAATTCTATCACTCAATGAACCAAAGAGAGAATTTGATAGATAAATGTTTTATTTTTTTACGTTCCTGATATGCAAGAAACAGTGATCAGATTAAAGACTCGTCGTCCGACTGGTCTAGAAAACGGAAGAAAAGAGATTTAATAGCCTTAAATTATATTTAAGGATTTTAATGGCATAACCATTTAGGAATAAAAATCAAGCCAGAAACAATATCCTTAAATGGTATTTAACCTTGTCACGTTAATTTCATTCACTAAAAAAGGAAAAACTCCACCAATAATAAAATGATAAAACCCAAATTGAATGTGTATTGCTATACGTACCCTAGGGTCTTAAAATATAGTTTAACAATATATCAAGGAGCGACCCACAAGCTTAGGACCTAAGTATAAATTAAGGAAGAAGTTATAATGTTTAGGTTAATTTTTTCATTTAGACGCCTTTAAACTAAGTTTTTTAGGTCAAAAAACTTCAGGCCCATCTTATATATTGACATAGTTGTACTCAAATTTCACCAAGAGAAATATTCTAATTTTAAATTTAAGATTAAAAAATAATAAATTTTGTTAGTTATGGGGTTGGTATTACTAAAATAATATTTCAGAATTTTTTTTTCTTAGTAACTTTCTTTCAGCTAGCCCTTTTCATAAATCTTTTTAGTTGAATAACTAAAATCAAACATTGATTTTTTTGATAGAAAGACATATTGATTTAATTTACTTGTAATTTGCTTTAGGCAATTTTTTTTATTGTTGGAGTTTTTCCTTTTTTTAGTGAATGGAATTAACGTGGCAACGATTATGCCATTAAAAATCCTTAAATACCATTTAAGGATATTGTTTATGGCTTGATTTTTATTCCTAAACGGTTATGCCATTAAAATCCTTAAATACCATTTAAGGATATTGAATCTCTTTTCTTCCATTTTCTGGAATTGCTAGACGAAGAGTCTTTAATCTGATTAATTTCATCATCGTTTCTTGCTGGAACTCTATTTATTTAAAGTTTCAAACTCTCTTTGAGATATGAGGAAGGAAAACAAAATAAAACATTTCTTTGTCAAATTCTCTTTTTGGTTCACTAAGTGATAGAATTACAAACATTACGTCCAGTTCGTCGGAGTGATTGCAAAAGTGTTGTTACCGTCATTGGAAGGTCGTTTTTGTTGGGTTTCCCTCCTTTATGGGACTCATCAATTTACTAAATATGGTTTTGCTTGTTTTGGCGTGCATGACTGCCAGCATATCCAGGAACGGTTTGATGCATGACTCTTGGTATTGGTTTGGAATGTGAGAAATAAAAGGTTTTTGTGGCATTTTTGGGATGATATATCATCTTGGTTGGCTTGAGTAAGAAGGCATTCGGGCGGAGTCTTTGGTTGAGAAAAATTCGAGTCTTCTTCTTCTGCATTTGGTGCCCTGAATCGTGAGTTTGTTCTTCAAGTGAGTAACGTTTCTTCACTTGATATTTGGGGTTTCTTGCGGTTTGTTCTTGGAGATTTGGTTCACTTTTTTTTTTTTTTTTTTTTTTTTTTTTTTGTGAGGTATTTTCCTCTTGTGATTTACACCTTGGTGTGTTGTAAGGCTTATGCCTTTTTTGGTAGCTTTGTAACTTTTTGGTGATAGTGGAAGAAAGCGACCTATCGATCGTCGTGGACGTACCTCGAAGTTATTGAGGAGACCACGTAAATCTTAGTGTGCTCAATTTATTTTTAATTTATTTTATTTTATACCATATTTAAACACGGGCTGATTTGCAGCGTGGGAAAACCTATTTTCGACATAAGTATCGAGAAGAATTGGTTAATTTGGTTTCGATTCATTATATTTGTGTGTGTGAATTATGGATGGCAACGTTGGGCGTATGGTTAGTTTCAATGGCACAAATTGGGTGACTTGGAAAACTAAAATGAAAGACCTTTTGTTTTGTAAAGATTTAAATGGACCCATAGAGGGTGATAGTGGCAAACAGGAAGGGATGAAAGATGACGAGTGGAAAAAGCTAGGCCAGAAAATTTGTCAGGTTTTTGATAGACAATGGATTGATGATAGTGTCTTCATCCATCTCTGAAAAATTCAACATGGTCTTTGGACCAAATTGGAAAGTCTTATGATAGAAAGGCGGTCGTGAATAAAGCATTTTATTTCGAAGCTTGTGGTCTAAATATAAGGAGGGTACTCCTATTGCGAGCATTTGAATGAGATTAAGAGCATTGTGAATCGGTTGGCCGCCATGAAATTACTTTTGATGATGAGTTTTGCAAGCTTTATTTATGTAGTTTCACTTCTTGAAAGGCAGGAAACTTTGGTGGTCACGGTTAACTCTCTTTTTGATGGAGTGGTAACAATGAGTCAAGTTACCAGCAGCCTGTTGAATGAAGAGACAAGAAGAAAATCATCAGGTTCTTCTCACTTCGAGGCACTTGTGATGGAAAACCGGGGGAGAGGCCGGAGTAAGAGTAGGGCTCCGCAGAACCATGATAAATCTAGAGGTCGTTCAGGCTCAATTTCAAAGAAAGATGTTGAGTGCTATTATTGTCACAAGAAAGGGCACATGAAGCGGGAGTGCAGAAAACTCAAGTTCAAGGAGAAAAGTAAAGAGAAAAATTCAGAGAAAAAACAAAATGATACAGCTGTAGTTACCGATGGTGAACTCATGATTATTCGTGATGATGCTAGCGTTAATTTGATTGGCCAAGAGATGGATTGGGTAATCGATTATGGAGCTTCATTTCATGTTACTTCGCGGGCTGACTTCTTTACTTCTTACTACTTAAAGAATTGAATTTGGGAATGTCCGTATGGGAAATGAAGATGTGTCAAAATTGTTGGCATAAGGGCATTTGCTTGGAAATATTGGATACAGAGGTATTTGCTTAGAGATGTGAGGCATATGCCGGATATTCGACTCAATTTAATCTCTAGCTGGAAGAAGTTAGATGATGAGAGAATTTCTGACAACAATTTCGTTGATGGAAAATGGAAGCTCTCCAAAGGTTCTCTAGTGGTAGCGAAGGCCGAAAGACTTGATGTTCTCTTTACTATGCAAGCAAAAATATGCAAGGGTGTTGTGAATACCTTAGAGAATGACTCATCCACCGATCTATGGCATAGAAGGCTTGGACATATGAGTGAAAAAGGATTGCAAGTTTTGTCCAAGAAAGAGCTTCTAGCGGGGATAAAAGGTACGCCTTTGAAAACTTGTGTTCATTGTTTCCATGGAAAACAAAACAAAATATCTTTTCGTAGAAACATTGCATCTAGAAAATCTCATGTTCTAGATTTGGTACATTCGGATGTATGTGGTCCTTTGAAAGTTAGGGCCTTGGTGGTCTTATACTTTGTCTCACTTTTATTGATGATCACTTTAAGAAAAGTTTGGGCTTATACATTGAAAACTAAGATCCAGTTCTAGATGTGTTTAGCATTTCAGGCCAATGTTGAAGAGCGGTAGATAGTTGAAATGTGTTCGCTCGGATAATAATTGAGTGAATATATTGGACCATTTGATCGATTATTGCACCAATCATGGCATCGGGCATGAAAGGCGATTCGAAAAGACACCTCTGACAGCGGGTTGTAGAAGATAGATAGCACCATTCTTGAGAGGTAAGATGTTTTGCTCTCACATTCTAAATTGCCAAGATCTTTTTGGGGTGAGGCAATGAGGAGAGCAGTTGATCTTATCAATTTGTCTGCTTCAGTTCCATTGAATGGTGATGTGCCAGAAAAAGTTTGGATAGGGAAATAAGTCTCTTATGATCACTTGAGGGTGTGTTTGCCAGGCTTTTGTTAAATATTCCAAAAGATGAGAGTCGAAGCAGTCTTGTGGCGGTGCATATTTCTTGGCTATATGACTAGGAATTTGGCTACGAGGTTGTATGATCCGGTTGACGAAAGTTTAGTCGAGGAAGCCGAGATGTTGTTTCTTGGAAGATCGGACTATTAGAAGACATTGACAAGCTTGAGAGAGTCTAATGCGATGATCTTGTTGACTTAGATCCTGCAGTCTTTGTGTTCCATGATATTGTGAGAGATGCGGACCTTATCATGATGATGTAAGGCGGAAGATGATGTTGAGCTTGAGAGATTTGGGGGAGGCGGCCACAAGGAATTCACGCACACGGACACCGTTAGGAGATCTACCGAGAGAAAAACAACCATCAGAAAATATTCTTCAAAATGAGTATGTGATGATATCGGTCAAGGGTGAGCCATAGACTTATCAAGGGAGATCTTGAAGCATGAGAACAAGCGAATGGCTTAAGGCAATGAAGGAAATGAAGTCTTTGCACTTGAGAATCACACTTATGATTTGGTGGAGCCACCTAAAACTAAGAAAAAATTTGAAAAATAAATGGTCTTCGAGGCGAAAGAATGATGAGGCAGTTCCTCAGCAGATTCAAGGCCACGACTTGTTGTGAAAGGTTTTGGTTAGAGGAAGGGAGTTGATTTTGATGAATATTCTCTGAGTTGTGAAGATGTCCTCCCGTTCGACCCATTACTTGGTATAGGCTGCAGTATGGTGAAGTTGACGAGGGTTGATGTGAGGAGCCGCATTTTTATGGTGACAAAAAGGAAATTTATATGGAGCAACTGAGGGCTTCATAGATAAAGTGTGATTAGTTAGTTTGAAAATTGAAGAAGAGCTTGTATGGATTGGAAACGGCTTAGGCGGTGGTATGAAAGTTCGATTCTTTCATGATGACCATGGGTGATGAGAACCACTTTAGACCCTTGTATCTTTGTGGAAATATCAGATCAGTAATTTTATTATTCTCTTGCTACGTCGATGATATGCTCATTGTGGAGTTGATACAGACACAGATTGTAAGTTGAAGTCGATTGAGCAAGTCCTTTGCCATGAAGGATTTGGGTCGACAAAGCAAATTCTTGGGGATAAGGGTATGCGTGACGAATCACTTGGGCTGTTGGTTATCTCGAAATTATATTAAAGGTCATGAAGGTTCAATATGGACCAGGCAGCTTATTAATTGTCCCACCACGAGCCACTAAAGCTTAGTTCAAGATTAGTGTCCTACAAGTGATGAAAGAGAGAAAAGAATCTTTGAGAAAATTCCCTATGCTTTAGCAATTGGTTCTTTGATGTATGCCATGGTTTGTACTCGACCGGATATTGCTCACGCAATTGGGTTCATTAGTGATTAATACTGTCTGGGAAAGACAAATGACGGTGAAATGGTTTCTGAGGTATCTGCAGGGCACTTCAAAGATGAGTTTGTGTTTTGGTAAAGGCGAGCCTATTCTTGATGGGTTCACAGATTCTGATATAGCTGGTGATATTAATAGTCGAAAATCTACTTTTGGTTATTTGATTACTTTTGCAGGGGGAGCAGTAGCATGGCAATCAAGATTACAGAAATGTGTTGCTCTCTCCCACCCACAGTGGAGTTCGCCATATATCATGGCTTTGAGAATTATTGTGGTTGAAGAAATTCTTACTGAGTTGAGTTTGAAACAAGAAGGTATGTCTTAATTGTGAGTAGTCGAGTGCAATCCACTTGAGTAAAAATTCTTCATTTCATTAGAGATCGAAACACATTGATGTTAGATATCATTGGATTAAGTGATGTCTTGAATGATAAGTTATTTGCTTTTAGAAAAGTTCCACAGCAGTAAGAACATTGGATATGTTATTACTAAGGCATTGACTGGGGCGAAGCATGAAGTGTCGATTTTTGGCAAGAATGGTCGAATCCTCCACATAAGTCGGGAGGGGGAGAATTGTTGGGTTTCCCTCCTTTATGGGACTCATCAATTTACTAAATATGGTTTTGCTTGTTTTGACATGCATGACTCTTGGCATATCCAAGACTTGGTTTGGCGTGCATGACTCTTGGTATTGGTTTGGAATCTTCAAGGGAAATAAAAGGTTTTGGTGGTCTTTTTTGGGATGATATATCATCTTGGTTGGCTTGAGTAGAAGGCATTGAATGGAGTCTTTGGTTGAAAAATTCGATCTTCTTCTTCTCCATTTTGGTGCCCTGAAAATCAACCAAGTTTGTTAATTATGTGAGTAACATTTCATGATATTTAGGGTTTCTTCTTAGTTTGTTCTGAAATTTGGTTCCTTTTTTTGAAGTGTTTTATCTTTGTGATTTCTGCACTTGGTGTGTTGTAATATACTTTTTGGCCACTTTGTAAAGCTTTTTGGTGATAGTGGAAGAAAGCCCGACCTGCAGGTCGTCGGTGGACGTGCCTCGAGTTATTTGAGGGGAATAATAAATGCGTCTTCATTATTTTTAATTTATTTTATTTTATGCCATATTGCTTCCGTTTGATTTACTTGTTGGGGCTTTTCCCGTTTCTTGAACAAGCGTGCATCAGTCTCAAGCACTCAGAAAGATCAGATCACTTTAAGGAGATTGTCTTGGAGCCAGACTCATGTCATTTTATTGTCCTTATGGCCTAAGAGTTTGGTTGTACCTAAAAAATTTTGTCAGGTTTTTTTTTCTTTTGTTTTGGTTGCCTGCCTGCTTAAAAAGACTTTCAAAAGGTTTTTCCTTTTCCCAAAAGTTTATTCTATTAAAGTAAAGCAGTCTTCAAGACACCAATTTTTTTTTTTTTGGCCTATCCGACCTTCTCTATCAGATTTGCCTTTCAAGAAATTTTTTTCTTACAAAACAAATCCTCTTCTTTCCTTCCTGATTTTGCAGCCAAAATTTTTTCCTCTTTTTTTTTTCCAACGTCTTTTTTTTCGACCGACCCCTTCTTTTCCAACCACTAACTTTACTGGTTGTTTTATTTTCATGCTCCCTTGCAATATTCTTTTACTTTAGGCGTGTTTTCAGCATTAAACAAGAAAGATGAGGAAAATTACACATACATAAGAAAAAAAAAGGACAATGTCGTATCGAGTGCTTTGTGCGACCTACCAATCTCGCTAAAACAAATTCGTATTTCTTAGGGTCTTCGAGGCTTGGCTTGTCTGGCTTTTGCTTCCCCAGGATAAAACGACTTTGAATGGCGACAACAACTTACATTGCAATCGCTCCGACAAAGTTGGACACAATGTTTCTGAATTCTATCGCTCGACAGGCAAAGAGAGAGAATTTGACAAAGAAATGTTTTATTTTTTTCGTTCCTAATATCTCAAAGAGAGTTTGAAATTCCAAATAAATAGAGTTCAGGCAAGAAACGATGATCAGATTAAAGACTTATCGTTCGACCATTCCAAAAAAACGGAACAAAAGAGATTTAATATCCTTAAATGATATTTAAGGATTTTAATGGCATAACCATTTAGGAATAAAAATCAAGCCAAAAACAATACTCTTAAATGGTATTTAAGGATTTTAATGGCATAACTAGTTGTCAGTCATTTCATTCACTAAAAAGGAAAACCTGGGAGGAAACAGTGAGAAGGGAGGGAGGAATAAGGTAGTAAGGCCCAGGTGAATGTATTGCTATCATTTTCTAGGGTCTTAAAATATAGTTTAACAATATATCAAGGAGCGATCCACAAGCTTAGGACCTAAGTATAAATTAAGGAAGAAGTTATAATGTTTAGTTGTTTGCCTATTTCGATCTTTAACTAAACTTTTGATTGAAAACTTGAACCATCTATACGTGGTATAGTTGTACTCAAATTTCACGAGACAAATATTCTAATTTTAAATTTAAGATTAAAAATAATAAATTTTATTTACTTATGGGGTTGGTATTACTAAAATAATATTTGAATTTTTTTCTTATAACTCTCGCTCATCTTTTCATAAATCTTTTTAGTAGAATAACTAAAATCAGACATTGATTTTTTTGAGAGAAAGACATTAATTTAATTTACTTGTAATTTTCTTTTGGAAAATTTTTTTATTGAATTCAAATGAAGGTATTTTGTGATTCGTGTTCAACCTTAAATAATAAAATAGTAAAAAGGACTTTTACTTAAACGTTAGAAATTGGGTTATTTCTAAAACTGAAGCGAGTAAATACTATTAATGAAACTTGATTTAGTGATTAAGGGTTGAATGAGACATAAAGAATGAACTAAGCTCGAGTCTCTATGAGAACAGAAAACTACAACACTGTATTTCAAAATGCAAAGAGAATAGATATAAAAAAAAAGGGTAAAGGTGTAAAAACCCTCTCCGATTTTTCTCAAATATCCTACTTATACCTAAAACTTTTTTTTGTCCAAATAAGCCCCTCACGTTTTCATTTGTAGCTCAAATTAACCCCTGCCATAATTGATACTGTTAAAGTGGTCAAATTGTATTAAAATGACTATAAAATAATAATGTGACATCCATGTGGCATTATATGACCCACTTTTTCTCTCATCTCTTCTCTCTCATCTCTCTTCCTTTCTCTCTCATTTAATTTTTTAATTTTATGTATAATTATTTCATTTAAAATAAATTAGATTTCAATTAAAATAATTAATATATTTAATATAAATATATTTATTTATAATAATTAATAATATAATAAATAAATGAATATTAACATTTTAAATAATATTTTAAAATAAATTTGATTTTAAAAAAACTCACCATTGATATAGATCAAAATTTGTATTAACTTAATACATTAAAATATTAAGTTGGTAGGGTTGGGGTGTTGTTGGTAGGGTTGGGTGGTTGGGGTGTTTATTCCAAAAAGAGGGTAGTGTGGTTAAGTGAGGGAGTGGAGAGAGAAGAGAAAAAAAGGAGAGAGAAAAGAGAAGGAAAGAGAGAAGAAAGAAGAGAAAGGAGAGAAGGAGATGAGATAAGATAGGAAAGGGAAGAGAGAGGAAAGAGAAAATGGGTCCCCTGATAACATTTAATGTATAACTTTTGATTGTCAACACACAGAAATTAATCAACAAGGATAACGTCTGATCGAGAGACGATTATTAATCCTAGAGAGCAGTAAGCAAGCTTTGAATTTGTATTAAATTGATAAAAGTGATAAAAGTTCTTAAAACAAACTCTAAAACATCTATTTATACCATAAACATAATTTGGGTATAAAATGAAATAAAATAATACTCCAAAACAATAATAAGAAAGAAAATAATATTCCAAAACAATAATAGGAAAAAAGATAAATCTCCCAAAACAATAATGAGAAATAAAAATAATATCTCAAAAAATAAAGATAATATCTCAAAACAACGAAAATAAGGATTTTGGTTGATTTGGTTGATCTCCTTTGACCTCGTCGATTCATAAGCTTATTGGAAGCGGTGCATCGAGTTCACGCTACGGATATCCACGGTATATATGATTGGAATAAAGTAAGATCAGTAACATTGAAGGTGCTGGTAAGTCGAGTTAGTGTCCACAGCATGCAGCATTGTTGATCTTCTACGTTGCCCAACGGTTGGTATGGTCTAATCATAACTGTTTGTTGAAGCTTGCTATGACGCTAATTCGGTACAATGAACACCATCACCAACATCAAACAGCAGGCGGTCAGTGGCAATACACCTCATCTTGTACTTTCGTTAACCTTCTTTTTAACATACTTAACATCTTACTTGGGCCTCTTGAACTTGCTTTGCCAAATCACCCGCTTCTACACTAATACTAGGGACCTTTGGAAGCTTCACCAAATCGAAAGCATGATTAGGGCACTTCATGTATACAATGGAAAACAGGGATCTACTTATTGCACTACGAACAACATTGGTATAGGAAAACTCCACTTGTGCTATGGCAAAATCCCATTGCTTTTGTTTATCCATACAATATCGAATAAGATTACCCCAGATTGCCAATGCGAAATTTAATGGCGGTCTGGCCAGCTCAAGAAGTCATCCAAAAAAGTAACTAAGGAACTTAGTGTCACGATAAGATGTAATAGTATTTGGCTTTTCAAGTACTGACCTCACAGCGCCACTAAAAAATAGTTTGTGATGCATGAGGGATGCATTGCGGTCTTCTTACATGGAAAAAAAAAGTGCCATCTTAGAAAACTTGTCAACCACAACAAACACAGAATACATACCTTGTTGAGTTCGTGGCACACCTAACATAAAGTCCATAGAAAGATCTTCCCATATAGCATCAAGAATGGGGACCCTTTGCCCTTTGACATACATAACACCTCGACGCAATAGTAGTCACATCCCTTCTCAACTTAGGCCAATAGTACCTATCCTTAACGGATTCAATGATTTTATCTCTTCTAAGATGGCTCGCTAAACCACCATCATGCAAGTCTCTAATAACCTTCTCAAGAAGAGAGGTGCAAGGAAGACAAAGTTGCCCACTCTTCATGAGAAACCCATTATGTATATAAAAATCATCACATGGTTGTTTAAGCACATAAGTAGCCCGAAGCTAGCTTTTGAAGTCGTAAATGATACTGCGTAAAAAATTTGTCAATGTCTCAAAACCTACTATCTCCAAACTCAAGGTTCTCGTCTAAGTCACTAGTTTACTTAATGCATCCGACACCCTATTTTGTTGTCTCGATTTATGAAGGAATTTCTCTATGTAAGCTGACCACCTAGCATGCATATCATTTTTAATTTGCTTCTGTGTACTTAAGTACTTTAAAGCCCGATAATCAGTATAGATAATGAAATCCTTGGCTATGAGATAATGCTCACAAGTTTTCATAGCTCTCACAACAACATAAAATTCTTTGTCATAGGTAGCTTATTTACGCCTTGCTTCGCACAATTTTTCACTAAAGAAAGCTATTGACCTCTTCTCTTGGGATAAAATAGCTCCTATACCAATTCCACTAGCATCACACTCTACCTCAAATAACTTCTCAAAAATTGGTAATGCAGGAACGGGTGTTGTGCTCCGACTTCTCTTTAATCAAAGCAAAACTACTCTCGCTCCTCGCCCTAATGGAACCTCAATTTCTTCGAACACTCAGTAATAGGTGCTACAATTCTACTAAAATGTTTATAAAAGGTTGCTAACCCATGGAAGCTTCTTACATCACTGACATTCTTTGGGGTAGGCCATTCTCTAATAGCCTTCACTTTCTCCTCATCTACTTTAATTCCCTCACTACTCACCACATAACCAAGCAATGGCAAACTATTTGTCATAAAAACACAGTTTTTCAAATTTGCATATAATTTATTTTCCCTCAACACCTTAAACACTTCCCTAAGGTGTCCAACATGCTCCTCTTTCGACTTACTATGAATCAAAATATCATCAAAATAAACAACTACACATTTTCCTAAGAAATGTTGTAGTACTTGATTCATAATCCGCATAAGGCATGACTAACCATTCATATAGCCCATCCCTTGTCTTAAATGTTGTCTTCCACTCATCACCTGGACGGATTCTGATTTGATGACAACCACTCCTCAAGTCAACTTGTTAAACACAACTGCTCAACTCAACTGATCGAGCATATCATCCAACCTTGGAATAGGAAATCTATATCCAATGGTAATTTTGTTGATCGCCCTACTGTCAACACACATCCGCTAACCTCCATCTTTCTTAAGTGTCAACAAAGCTGAAATTGCACATGAGCTCATGCTAGCTTGAATATGCCCATTGCCTAGCAACTCTTCTACCTTATCCCTTAAGATTTCATTCTCCTTAGGACTCATCCTATAATGAGGTAGATTCAGAAGAGAAGCACTTGGAACCAAATCTATATGGTGTTGTATGTTACGCATACAAGGTAATCCTATAGGTAGATATTCAGGAATCCCATCATCAAACTCATTTAACAAAGTCTGCACCTCCACTAGAATTTGAGCCTCAATTGAATCACTACTTTCTACCTCTCTCTTCACGACCATGAAATGCACTTTCCGGGTCTCCTTACACTCACCCATAAGTGAAGATGGGTCATGCACAAAAGTTATAAAGTTCATTCCCTCTGCTTGTAAAGCCTTAGGTTGGTTCTTCCTAGTGAAAGGCACTAGTGTATATTTTATTCCCCCTTCTCTAATTGATATAAGTTACTCCTACCCAAGTGGTTAGCATCCATATCATAATGCCAAGGACATCTAAATAAAATATGACAAGCATCCATATCCACCACATCATAGTACACCTCATCATTATACTTGCCAATAGAGAAGGAGACCTTACAACTTTCATTCACCCGAATACCAATAACTTCTTTAATCCACCCAATAGCATATGGGTTGGGGTGATTTTCCGTCTCTAACTGTAGCCTCTCCACAACATCTTTACTTATTATGTTCTCCTGACTCCCACTATCAATAATAAGATCACACAAACTCCCTTGTACAGTACACCTAGTGCAAAATTGCTTATAGTGTTGAGTCTCATCATTGCACTTTGGAGATAACATGAGCTTCCTCACCATACAAGTATGATATTCCTCATAATCATCATCTCCATCAGGTCCCCACATCTCATTCTCTACAACATCATCGTCCTTCTCTACTACATTCACTGCCTTTTGTTTAGGACATTCATTAGAACGGTGGCCAACCTCTCCACATCTGTAGCACTTAACACCGAAAGGCTTTGCATAAGGGTTACTGTTTTTGGCAGGCATAGAAGTATTACCCTTACCTCCTTCCATTGCTACACTTTTCCCTTTTTCTTCACCAACATTGACAATCTCCACGGTTTCTTGGACATGGCTAGAGGTGTTTTTCCCTTGTCACTTAGAGCCTTATTATCTACCCCTCCATATCTTGTGAAACCCTAGAAAATCTAAATTTTAGAAAAAGGGTAAAACGGTAAATTTCGATTGAAAACCGAAAATTTTCTAGAGCTCGGATGACGAAACGGACTTTACCGTTAAACTCGTCTTGCAAAATCTAGTGACCCAGAAAAGTTTCGTCGAATTCTGAGACAAGCGGAATATTTTTACAATTTTCTGGGTGATAAGCCGTCGGTGATTCTAAGGGCGAAATTTTTACGAAAATCTCGGAAGTCATGAAATAACTTGGGCTAAGTACATTTAAAATAAAGTGAACTGAAAAGAAATAAATTATTTCGAGATAGAAACGGATCCGAATGAGACAATATGAGTCATATATTCAAATAATAATAATAATAATAATAATAAATAAATAAATAAACAAAAAAATTAAAAGAATCAAAGTCAAAGAGGATAAGGCCATTTTCAGTCGAGAGAGTTCGTAGAAAGAGAGAAATTTTTTTTTCTTTCTTCGCTTCTCTCTAAGATCTATAGAAATCGGATAGTAGGTTTTCGTCGGAGTAGAAGGCAAAGTTGATCTACGCGACGAGAGCTACTCGTGGGCACCAAAATCTTGGAGTTTCGTCAAACTCCACAAGGTAGAGAATTTTCATACTTGTGTTATTTCTTGCTTAAAGGTCATTTAATGGCTTGAGATTGACTTAGAGGCCATGAAAGGCCGTAAATTTCAGTTCTCAATTTTTTGGACTGAGTGTAGGAATTTTTATGAATTTTGGATCGTTTACATTAAGGAATTGACTCGTTTTTTGACAAATTGTGCAAAATTTCGGACTGTTACAGTTTCCCAACCGAGTTTGGGTTTGGTTTTGATCCCAAGACTAATGTCTTCGGGTTTTATGGTGTGTCAGTAATTCGGTGACGAACCGTGAAGGAGCCAAGAGGTGTCTTGTTTTATGTGGGTCTGAGATTTAGGCCATTTTGTGTGTTATTGTTGTAAAATATTAAATAACATGTTGTTGTGCGTAAAAATCATGTTAATATATGTTATTTAATGTATTAACGTGGATTGCATGAATGTAAATTATATGTAAAAATTATAATTGTTCATTGTGTATTAATGTTTTAAGTAGCACTCATATATATATGTAACATGAAAGAAAATGCATTGGCATCATGCATTTCATATGCATGGTCACATTGCGTCGAGTCGGGTGTGGGTGCATGGTATTGTTATTCACCATTCTCGGTGAATGTGTGGTGAGCTCAAAAATTGGACAACGTCCAAAATTGAGAGACTCACGGTTGTATAAAATAATAATAATAATAAATCACATGTGTTTGGGTGAAGCAAGATGGGGCAGATCTCCCCCAGGGTGAAAGACCCAAATTTTATTCTTGGTAAGACATATGTATCAAGCGATGAAAGTTCGCGAAAGTGTCGGAAGGCGTTGCGAAGCTTACGATGAGACCCCGAAAATTCGCAACCTAAATAAACACACGAGATTTGATAAATTAAAATCGAGGGTCATTTCAATGTTTAAGCTCATCAAGTGAAACACCAATGACTGCCGCCACTTGGCGTTGTAGGTGTGAGGGAGTCAACAGACTCGGGTTATGGGCAGAGAAGTCTCATCTCATGCATGACACTAGAACATTCCATATAGGATTGACATTATTTATATGAAATATAATTGATGTCGCATGCACGCCATTTCACAGGTATTTAAGAATAGCCCTTGTAGGGAGAATTTTTCTATTAGGCATTACTCACCCCGCTAGAGAGACCCCTTTCTGTGCAATAAGGGGTGTACAGGAGATCTGCTCCAATGAGGCCGAAATTGTGAAGAAGGCTAACATGTGGCCTTGACAATACTTTTATAGAAATTATTTGATGTAAAAAGAATTGTAATTAGCATCTTGGACTATCAAGCAAATAGTCGAATATGTAAATATAGCAAGAGTGGTACATGACCGATTCATATGGATTGTACCGCTGTTTATTTTATATTTTAGATTTAAATGTGAAATTGAATGGGTCTCAGAAAGGGATGTATATTGAAGATATGGATTAAAACGGGATCCTCAGGTTTACCAATTACTTTTGTTGAGACCCTGGATGGGTTATGATTATATTGTTATACATGTTGTATGTTGGGTTGAGCTCCCCGAACAAAGGAGACTCTGCCCAATTTTTTTTTAAAATATGGATCTCGATAAATGAGACACAATAGTGCAGATCGGGTCAAATCCGAATCCACAGAATTCCGCTGGCCATGATCACTAACGGACCCCAGGATAAAGGGTGTCACAAAACATGCACGAGCTAAGGTACAATGATTACCCGTAGCGTACGGGCATGGGCTCAGGATATGCAACTGCAAAGGTAGTGCCCGGGTTATGATTATCTAGCGCTTAATATCCGATACTAGCTTCACAAATTTAGCAGAGCATAGGTATATGAGTACCTAGGCTTAAGGGACATGTGGGTTTGTGCCACGCCTATCAGGTGAAATCGACACTGTCATAACTCTCGGGTCTCGGAGCTTAGGTGCAAGAGTACTTAGGAGTTCATGGGACAGGTTTAGACCACTGCATGCATGATGTGTTGTGTCCGGATATGTGTTCCATGGTTGTGATTGCGTGATTGTGTGTTACACATTACGTGGAAAACATATACACGGTATGATGTATATGGGAAATGTGATTGCATGGGAAGTTATATGCATGACATAATGTATATAGGAAAAAGTGGAATGCTAAGGTTAGGAACCATAACCTTAGAGGTTCGAAAAATTAAATGAACATGAAAGCTTTGAATTTTATTAAAATAAGTAAAAGGAGTGGTTGGTACTAAGACCACTTAGGTGTGATGAACTGCCTGCTTCACGGTTGTTAAGTTCATTAGTAATCGGGCATGTGTATTACTAGTTAGACCGAGATGAGATTAAATAAAGTTTGTTACCATTTAACAGGTGTAGATGGCAAGTCGAGGTCGATGATCGAGGTCGCCCACCGAGGTGACACCAAGCACGTCTCGCTTTTAACCAAAGAGGCCTTTCCGAGGTTTGTTGCCGTACCGCTATCAGACAAAGCAAGACAAACGGTAGTCGGAGGTCCGAGTAACTCCTGCAGGTTCAAGTCACATCATCCTTCGACGTTCACAGGGGGAGGGGATCCAATGGCAGGCGCACCATTGGTCTCCGCGCAGACAGAAGGTATTGGAGGCTATGGATATTACCTTCTCGAGCGCGGCTGATCGCGCTAGCCGTTGCTCCAACTAGAGGGTGAGTCCTGCTGCAAGGGATCAAGTTAAGACTCTAGTGGACTTGCAGGCAATGACTTGGGTAGAGTTCCATGGGCTCTTTATGAGCAAGTATTTTTCGGCCATTGCTAGACATGTAAAGGCCCAAGAGTTCCTAGAGCTGAGGTAGGAAACGATGACAGTGATGGAGTACGTGGCCAGATTCACCGAGTCACACATTTCGTGGCTGATGACTACGTGGGCTACTGCATATGGCCAAGGTCGAGATTTTGAGAATGGGATTGAAGCTCATCCACATCTGGGCAAGATTGTGGGCCCGCCTATAGGATCTGACTCTATGTGGCTGGGACAGCCTCCGACCATAGAGAGCGAGATGAGGATGCACTGGCATTCGGATGCGAGTGTCAGCGGGAAAGAGGAAGGAGGATTAGCCTTCTTCTCGAGTTTTAAAAGAGATCGAAGGACTTCGTCCTACAAGCGCCCAGTATTGGCTAGCCAGGGCCGATGATATGCTTCTATTGCCATCGCCTGATTATGAAGCGGATTGAGCCCACGGAGGCAATGGATCCCAGGAGCCGCCGGCCAAGAATCCCAGCTATTAAAGGGGATGTGCATAGACACGCTTATTCTTCACACCCAAGATAGGTCGAGGAACTAGTTTTAGCTGCGAGTGCTATACAAGCACCTTCGCGCCACGACAGTCGAGGCCGATTATGGGTCAAGGTCAGGACATGGCTCACAAAGCCAGACTTTGGTGGACCTGGGGGCTTTGTTCACGCCATTGCACCACGTCGAAGCGTGCGATCAGCCGGATATGCATGGACGCTTTTCACCTCAAGATTTTTTTGTGCGATGCATCATGTTCATTATTGCATCTTGTGTGATAGGTTTGGGCTCGGCGCCGAGGCCTGAAAAGCTATCAGATGGGAAAATTCTCCTTTAGGATCTAGGGTGAGTCGGGTCGATATGTCGGGATTGTGAGTCGAGATCTCGGGATTCTCGCTAGGTGGACCTTCGGGTGGTAGACATATAGGTTTTGATGTCATTCTGACATGGATGAGTTGACAAATTTCCATCTAAGTTGTCGTGCGAATGTAACCTTAGGCTAAGTTATCATACTTGATACTATGCCCGAGTTGTGTAAGGCTGCATATGCATGTGAGTGGATGCGTGATGTGTGTGGAATTCCTCGGGACAAAATTTTTATGGGGAAGAGTAGAACCCCGTAAAATCGACTTTCGAAAAGGGTAAAACGGTAATCTCGATTGAAAACTCCGAAATTTTCTAGATCTCGATGACCTAAACTGACTTTTACCGCAAATCTATCCTACCGAAATTCCACGACCCAGAAAGTTTCGGGTCGACCTCAGACAAGTGGAATATTTTTACGATTTTCCGGGCTAGTGATCTCTCAAGGACGAGATTTTGATTTAAAATCTCTAAGTCGTGAAATGATTTCAAGTTAAGTTCATTTAAAATAAAGTGAACCAAAAGAAATAAATTGTTTCTAGCGTAAATGGATTCTAATGAGACAATATGAGTCATATATTCAAATAATAATAATAATAATAATAAAATAAATAAATAATAATAAAGAAAAACGAAAAAATAAAAAGAATCAAAGTCAAAGAGGATAAGGTTATTTTCGGCCGAGAGAGTTCGTAGAAAGAGAGAGAATTTTTTTTTTTTTTCGTTTCTCTCTAATATCTACGGAAATCAGACTGTAGGTTTTCGTCGGAGTAGAAGGCAAAGTTGATATAGCGACGAGAGCTACACGTGGGCATCAAAATCTTAGAGTTTCGTCAAACTTCACGAGGTAGAGAATTTTCCTACTTGTGTTATTTCTATCATAAAGGTCATTTAATGGCTTGGAATTGGCTTAGAAGCCGTGAAATGTCAGAAATTTCGCCTCCTCAATTTGACCGAGCAATGTGAATTTTTAGGAATTTTTGACCTGCTTTTAGATAGTCCGTGCTGAATTTCTGAATCGTTGGGACAATCCCGGCTGAATTTTCGGGCTATTTCGAACAGCTTCAAAGCAAAAATTTTGGGACAAGCCAAAGTAGCTTCCTGAGATCGAGTTCGGGTTTGGTTTTGATCCCGAGACTGATGTCTTCGAGTTTTGTGGTGTGTCAATAATTCGGTGACGAACCGTGAAGGGGCCAAGAGGTGCCTTGTTTTATGTGGGTCCGAGATTTAGGCCATTTTGTGTGTTATTATTGTAAAATATTAAATAATATGTTGTTGTGTGTAAAAATCATGTTAATATATGCTATTTGATGTATTAACTTGGATTGTATGGATGTAAATTATATGTAAAAATTATAATTGTCCATGGTGTATTAATGTTTCATGTAGCACTCATATATACATGTAACATGAAGGAAAATATCGACATCATGCATTTCATATGCATGGTCACATCGCTGTCAAGCTCAGTGGGTGCTTGCATCGTTATTCACCATTCTCGTGAATGCGTGGTGAGCCTAAACGGACAACGTCCAAAATTGAGAGACTCGCGCCTGTATAAAATAATAATAATAATAATAATAAATCACGTGTGTTCGGGGGTGAAGCAAGACGTGATCCCCCCAGAAGCAAAAGACCAAAATTTTATTCTCGTCAAACATATGTATCTCGCGATGAGTTCACGAAAGTGTTAAGGCGTTGGCGGCTTCCACGTGAGACTCCCGAAATTCGCAACTCCAAATAAACACACGAGATTTGATAAATTAAAATTTGAGGTTGTCCATCGATGGTTACTGGGTGAAACACCACGATCGGTTTTTCACACTAAGCAGGTGTGCAGAGGGAGTCGGCCGAGACTCGGTCAGGCATGAGGAGTCTCATCTCGCACGACACTAACATTCCATATGTGATTACATTATTTATATGGAATATGGTTTGATGTTTTATGTATGCCATTTCATGTGCATTTAGGCGAGGAGTAAAATTTCAAAGAGATTTTTTCTACTAGGGTATCGCCACCCATTGTAGGACCCTTCAAGCATGTGGTGTACAAGGAGATCTAAGGCCCGACGCAGGTCGTGATTGTGAAGAAGGTCAACATGTGGTCTTGGATAATACTTTATAAAAGTAGAGTTTTATGTAAAAAGAATTGTAATTAAATTTTCGATTATTGTATAAATAATGATAATATGGTAAGAAATGTGATCTGACTCTTTTATGGATTGTAATTAAGAAGTTTATTTTCATATTTTATATTTAAATGTGAATGAATGAGTTCTGGTAAAGGGATGTATATTGGGGATATGGACAGATGGACCATGTGGGGTCAATACTACTTTTGCTGAGACTTTGGATGAGTTATAATTATATTGTTATACAGGTTGTATATTGGGTTGAGCTCCCCGAATAAAAGAGACTCTGCTCGATTTTTTTTTTTAAAATATGGATCCCAATAAATGGGACAACAGTGTGGTATCGGGTCACAAGAAATTCACAGGAATTCCGCGAGTTGACAGGTTGTCAACGGGACCCCGGGATAGGGGTGTCACATATCTTCTATAATTAGTACCACGAGTTTGCTCTAGAATGAGTAACTCAGCTTTCATAGCCAGATTTCTAGCCTCTTGCACACTGAAAGCCTTTTACACCCCAATTTTATCTCTAATAGTCTGCTTCAACCCATTTTATATCTCGCCGCTTATTGATTCTCACTTTTTGATAACCGATTTCTCTTTGACAATCTAAAAAATTTCAGCAATGCATTCATTTGCATTCTTGCTACCTTGTGTACATCTTTGATAAATATTAATGATGCTTTTTTCAACCGGAATTGGGCTGGAGCGGTAGGGTCGCGGCCGGACCCTGACAATGGGGCGGGCCGGATGTGCTTTGATCAGTTCCGCTGAAGTATGACCGCTGTAATACCGACCGCAAACTCGGTCGTAGTAACTCTTCAAAACAAAGAAGAAGAGGGGTCGGCTAGGCTTCACTCAGGGCAGCCCGATGCCTAAGCGGCTTCTTCCCGAGAGAAAATAGAGACTGTTAGGAAGGCGACCGTGTCTAGGATGCGCATCAATATGAGTATCGCAATGGCGTTAGTTTTCGCGTACCTTCAATCGATGGGGCGACTCCCTGTATTTATGGAAGCAGATGTTCTCCCGCCGATGGTAATTAGGATTCATTCCCATTGATGGGATATTTCTTATTATAGTCTCGTATCGGATTTGGTATAGGGATAAGAAAGAGTAGTTTATTTGGGATAATCTTCCTTCCTTATCGATCCACCTGATGTCGATATAATATTGTCTTTCTTTCTTATCAGAGATTTGGTCTGACTTAAGTGAATAATATATTATTATGGACTATTCTATTTTCTCAGACTGCGGGGACTTCCCATAAGTGGCCTTTGGGCCAAGCGGATTGGACCTCTCTTCCGGCCGCCCTAAAAGGTCGAATGTCAAGAGAAAAGGCTTGAATGCCTCATCGGGCAAGCCTCCTTTGGAATTCAATTAGCGGGCCTTCGTGGTTTTCATTGGCCGCCTCTTTCGTGGCTTGCGCGTGGGCTTAACCTTATTTTTCAAACTCCTATCGCTTGCTCACTCTTGTGTAACGGTGCACGCGGGTAAGGGTCGTAACGCCGCATCGGGTGCAATTTCCACGTGTCTCGCTCTGGGTCGATTAGTTAGACTCGGGTCGCCATTACCTTGCGGGATAATGACTAATTCTTCTCGGTTTTCGCGCTTTATTTCTTCCATTCCTTCGCCTTTGTTTCTTTCGCGGGCATCCTCTGTCTTGTGTGTGCTCTGGGACCTTTTATTTGCCTTTAGCGAGTTCGGACTTCCTTCTCTCTTAGTCTTCTGTCTTAGCCTTTTGTGCATAGTCTTTCTCTGTTGTCTTTCTGGGTTCACTGCATCTTGGTTTTTTTTTTTTGATTTCTTTTCGGGCGATAAGACAAGTTGTTTGGGTTGGCTGAATTTTGTTTTCATTATCCAATTTCATCATGGGTCCGGGTCGTTCTTCCTCTCTCATGTAGATCGATGGTGATTCTTCTACATTAATGGTTCTAGATCGAACCGGTGGTGTTCCAACCTGGCTGGCCTGCTTAAGATGCTCCCGAGGTGCCCCCTCTTCCCCTGGACAAGGGCAAGGGGAAAGTGAGCCTGATTAAATACCCTGGGGGGTCGGAATATCTGAGATCTGCCGTTCAGCATGCTTTAACGGTGGGACCTAGCAAGGTCGGTCCTTCATATGGGGCCATTTTGCCAAAGCACGCCTCCTTCGCTTTCTCGTGGTCCTCGATGTTTTCAATTTTTATGTGGTCTCCCCTCCCCCTCTCGTGCCTAGGATGGTGTGTTTCTTCATGGCCTTCGATAACGGGGCCCCGCTTCCTCTCGCGCACCATAAAAGGGCTTCGCAAAGATTTCAATGTGTGTCCCGCTTAACTCGCGCCCAATGGTTGGGGTATTTTGGTTAGTCTGTTGGTTTTCTTTAGGGACAGGGGGCTCGGTGTCCCCAGCATAGCCTTGTTTCTTTATCTTTTTAGCCCGAAGGAGACATCCGAGGGCTTTCTTTATTTTTCATGCCCGGGTGCTCCTCCTGTACTTCCGATCTTCCCTCTTCCCATAGGTCAGGGAAGGGACGCTATTTCGCTACGTCGCAATCGGGAGCATGATCCTTCCGACAGCGACCGACACTGGCGTTCCTATGGGTTGACTACCCCGAGAATCTTCGTGGAGTGTTCGTCTGCTTATAACCTGCGTGTGGTCACTTGGCATCTCTCGACTCAGATGGTCTACATGCTTTCAGTGCTCGAATCGACCCATTGCTGAAGATAACGCTCAGAAGGCCAAGGCTACCGAAAGTGTCCTCTCTGGCCCTAACGCGGAGTTGATCAATTCTGATAGCCTCCCTACCCATCCGAGTTCGAAGTCCACTGATCCGTCGCTCCAGGCCTTCGCCTCCACTATAAAAGTCTCCTCCCGTTTGGGCCCTCTCATCGCTAAACCCACTGTGGGGAACTGGCTGCCCAGCTTGAGGTGGTGTCTCGAAACCCCGGAAAGAGAGGAAATGAAACCCCGCACTCGTCGAAAGACAGCTTCGCTTTGGTCAAAGTTCAAGTCAGGGCATCTTCATCTTCCCCCGTCCTCTCATATCCATAACCAGACATTATGGCTCCTATAGTTTTGAGCTCGCGATCCCATTCAAGGTCTGCTGTAGAGGCAGGGGATCCCTCGGGCGGGGGCGTTGAGCAGCCGTTGGCGATCACACCCATTACCATCTGGAACCCGCCAATGGAGAAGGTTAAGTCGTCTTCTCGAAGGGAGGAAGAGGCGAGGAGGAAAGATCCGGAGCCCCAAGTTGGCGGAGACGGGGATTCTTTACTTCACAATGCCGAGCTCGCTAAGCAGCGCAGCCTCTCGCTTCATTCTAAGGATTAAGATCTTATGAGGCCTGGCCATACGCCCGCCGATGAAGCTGTACTCTATCTCTCCAGGGGTCGCTTCCAGAAGTTCCCGCACTGTCATATTTGGACTCATTTGAGATGTATTTCGAGCTTCATGTTTGATGTTGATTCTAAGGTCGGATGTGCGTGTGGCTACCATTTGAAGGCCTGGCCGTAAAGGCCAAAATAAACGGCTGTCGCAAGCAAAGTAGCCTCGGGCTTATAAGGCAAGGGTGGCTTCCCTACATCCGGCGAGCCGAGTCGCGAGGCCCGCAACGCATGACCGAGGAAATGCGGAAGCTCAAGTCAGATCTGAAACATACCACTTTGGCTCGTGCCCGGGCCTAGGGTAGGGAAGACGAGGCCTGGAATGGCTTGAGAGCGACCAAGGTGAGCTTCGGAGGTCTCTGATGATTTGAAGGTCGCGTTGCACGACTTGATGGGAGGCTAGGGACGGGCCGGGCAACCGCCCAAAGATGAACTTCCGATGAGCCAGGGACGAGCTCCCCACGTCCCAAGGCGAGCTTCGAGAGTCTAAAGAAGAGTCGCGCATGCATCAAAGACGATCTCGTGATGTAAGACGAAGACCGGTTGAACGAGACTCCGTCGCGAGGCTAACGAGGCGGTCGCCTGCGGAACGCTCCTCGAATGAGGAGGTCGGCTGGGCGTGGGGATCTTCATCAGCAAATAACTTTAGTGGCTCAACGAGATGAAGTTATTGGAAGACTGAGAGCTAAGGCTTCTAATCAATGGGTTTCTGGGTGGCTCGCTTAAGAAGGTCAAGTATCACTATTCGCCCGACTTTAACTTTGACCTTCCCAGCGTTGACAGAGGATAGCGGGTCCTTCTTGCCGACATCCCGAGAGCCGGCACACCCGCTGAGGTCCACTCCCCTTCTTCATCGTCCGCATCTCCTTCTGGTGCCTAATCTCCTGTGCACGTCTTCGCCTGCCTGATGTCGACTTTTATATTTTTCTTTTCTCTTTTTTTTTTTTAATATTTTTGTTGGGCCTGGTGATGCAGGAGCTTCTATAAACACACCGAACATTGGGAATTCAGCCCTAATTATTGAAGATTTGGATTGGGGAGGTCAAGACGCATTGAATACATGTGAAAACTCTCGGGACCTCATTCGGGGCCTTGGAAGGCAAAAAAACGTGGCTCGACTTGACAAACCCCCGACGCTGAGCGCCATATTAATTTTAGAAAGTTCGCTTTTATTTATTTTACTAAGATTTGCTTTATTTATTTTAGAAAGTTTGCTTTATTTATTTTAGGAAGATTTGCTTTGCTTATTTTAGAAAGTTTGCTTTATTTATTTTAGAAAGTTTTCTTTTAGGAGTTGCTTTTGTAATTTAGAAAGTTTCTTTCCTAGTTAAAGTAGAAGTTGCTTTTTTGATTTAGAAAGTATGAGCTATATATACCCCATAATGTAGCCTTTGACACCAACAAGTTTAATAATATTTTCTGTGATTTCTTTAAGAGAGTTCTCTCTTGTTCTCTTATCTCGGGTGGATTCCTCGGGGGACGAGTTCGTGGCTTCTCATACCTGTGGATTCCTCGTGGCGAAGTCTCATTCCAGCTTTATCAATCAACCCGTCCATAGTTGATCGTGGCGCCTACTCCATCATCCATCTAGTGTGGATCGCTTCATTAACCCTAGTAACCACTATTGTAAATCCTACTATCCTCACCATTCATCTTTTCTCTGGGAACTCTTCCATAACCAAAATTTCAACCTCCACCCAAAACTTTCCAAATCTTGTTCCATACTACTAAAACCTTCCTAAAATACCCCTTTCCCTTATATACCATAAATTCACGTTTCTTAACTTAGAAAATCTCCAAAATTCGTCCATAACCTATTTTGACCCAAGAAAACTCCCCCAAACCCATATTTTGACTTACCCCAAACTGATCATCCATCACTTCATCCCAACCTTGCATCAAAGTGGTATCGTAGCTCAAGGATTGACGGCTTCCATCATAAGCTAAAGAGTATTCTTTGGTTCCGGAGAAAGAGTCCTAATCATGGTTCAAGTAGTTCTCAATCCCCATTGCAAAACGCATTGTCGATCTTGAATCGTGGGTTCAACGCCTACAAAGCGTATGTCTATCAATGATGATCCTATGCGAGACAAAAAGCACCTTCTCAAGGCGTAAGGTGATGAAAGTTTTCTGACGAGGAATCAGGTCGCCTAGCCAAGTTCTGATTACTTGAGGCGCTATAAGAAGCCTAAAGACAAGCATTCAAGAGAATATGATTATGGAGGAAGTATGAAGATCGACATCACATGATGATTACTATGAGAAACGTAATAATGATGAAAGTTCAAGATTCAATCCAAAGTTGATATTCCTAATTCAAGGAAGAATGCATGCTGATGACTTCTTGGATTGGCTTAATACCGTCGAACGTGTCTTTGAATATTATGATCCCCCCGAGAAGCAAAAGGTGAAGTTGGTGGCTATCAAGATGCGCAAGAATGCTTCTTTTGTGGGAAAATTCTAAAGAGGCGCTGGCCAGAGATGACAAGAAGAAGATTGGAAACTGGGAAAAGACGTAAGAAAGAACTAAAAAGGAAGTATCTTCCCTTCCACTATCGCCAAGATATCTTCCTCAAAATTCAGAATTTGAAGCAGCAGAATCTGACTGTGGAGGAGTATTCGATTGAGTTTGAAAATTTGATGATCAAAGGAGACTTGCAAGATCGAGGAGCAACCATAGCCCGCTACCTTGCCGGCTCGAGGTTCGAAATTTCTAAAACCTGCTCAATTGCAGCCATATAATACTCTTCAAGATGTGATAAAGCTTGCCTTAAAAGTTGAGGCTCTAAACAAGTATGGGGGTTTTACTACAAATCGGATTAAAGAAGGATTTATCAAGAATTCGACTTCAAGGGGTCCTAGTAGTGCTAAAACCACCCTTAAACCTCAAGTCAAAGGTGAAGTGCACAAGCCACAGCAAGAGTCTACCTCTAAGTCAAGGCAGTGCTTTAAATGCCACTCTGATTTGGGCACAGGCTCTGAATGTCCTAACCGACGGTGGTTGCCCTTAATTGAAGAATATGAAGATGAGGAAGAAGATGTCAAGAGGCAATCAATCTCGACCAAGGAAGATAAGGATGAACTTACTACGCTCTCGACTACGGACTTCCTTAGTTGTTCAAAGGAGTCTTAAGATGTGGGCAAAATGCTAGTGGTGAGGAGAATTGGCTGCGTCCAATGTCTTTCACACAAAGTGCACATCTATGACGTGGTTTGTTTGGTTATTATTGATAGTGGAGCTTCGAGAATTGTGTGCTCGAGATGGTGCAAAAGTTTGATTCAAGATGATCCACATCCAAACCCTATAAACTTAAATGGGTTTCAAGAGGGAGATATCAAGGTAAAGCATAGGTGCCCCTTGTCTCTTTTACAATTGGAAAGCACTACCGTGACGAGGTATGGTGTGATGTTGTTCCAATGGATGTTTGTCACTTGCTACTTGGGAGACCAAGGGTACATGATAGGAAGGTCATTTATGATGGCTTCAAGAACACTTACACATTCCGCGTTGATGGCCAGGTCTTTAGCACCGTTGAACCGGTAATTGCTCTGAAATTTCTCCAAACCAAGAGAGCAAAACTCTTTGTTGTCAAACCGAAGTTGAGAAAGAAATCGAGTCAGGTTCAAGGTGATGGCCTTGGTTGCATTCAAGAAACCGGGAAGTGAGAAGGCTGAGATCCCAAAGTTAAGTGAGCCACTCTCCGCGTAATTTGTCGATGTAGTACCCGAGGAGATTCCACACGGGTCATTCGCGAGATATTCAACATCAAATAGACCTCGTACTGTGTTCTGCTGCCCAATAAACCTGCGCTATAGGATGAGTCCTCCTAAAGAATGATGGCGAGTTTACAAGACAAGTCGATGAGTTATTCAACAAAGGGCTTATTCGAGAGAGCAAGAGCCCCTGCGGCGGTTCCCGCCCCGCTAGTACCGTTAAGGATGGATCTTCGAGGATGTGTGTTGGATAGTAGGACAAATAACAAGATTACTATTGAATATCGATTTCTCCCATTCCAAGACTCGATGATTTGTCGGGATCAACTCTATGGTGCGTCCATCTTTCAAGATTGATTTGAGGAGTGGATACCATCAAATTGCATTTATGGTAGCGAGGAATGGAAGACGGCCTTTAAAACTCGAGATGGACTCAATGAGTGGATGGTGATGCCATTTGGACTATCCAATGCCCCTAGCACTTTTATGAGGTTTATGAATCATATCCTTAAGTCATGCATTGGAAATTTCAGGGTGGTATACTTCTGATGATATTTTCGATCTATAGCAAAAATCTGATTTGGAGCACTCGAGCATTCGAGGCAATTTGTTCTATCCTAAGGGAGTTAACGAATATTTTGTCAACTTGAAGAAGTGACTTCTATGCCGACGTAATCTCATTTCTTGGTTATGTAGTTACTAAAGATGGAATTGAGATGGACCGGCAAAGATAGAGGCGACATGAATTGGCCAACTCCTAGCCTCCGATCCATGATGTGAGAAGTTTTCAAGGGCTACTCTTTATAGGAGATTTATCTGCGGATTTCATTTCTATAATGGCTCCTGTAACTGAATGCTTAAAGGGAGACAAATTCAAGTGGACTAGTGTTGCCGAAGAAAGCTTCGAGTTGATTAAGAAGAAAGTAACTGAAGCCCCATGTTTGGTTTTACCCGATTTCAACAAAGTCTTTAAAGTAGAGTGTGATGCATCTCAAGTTGGGATTGCGCCGTCCCTTGGTCAAGAAGGAAGACCCATCGCTTCTAGTGAGAAGTTAAATGAAGCAAAAAGGAAGTACTCCACCTATGACAAGGAGTTCATGCTATCTATGTAGCTTTATTTCATCGGAGTCAATACTTGCTTTACAAGCCATTTCAGGCTTTTCTCGTATCATGAAGCACCAAAATTCATCAACCACCAAGACAAGTTGAATCGAAGACACGCGACATGGGTGGAATTCTCATAAGCTGCATAACTCTTCACAATCAAGCATGTGCTGGTGTTCATAACGTTGTCATGATGCCTTGATTAGGAGACACATGCCCTAGTGACTTCCATGCAAGTCCAAGTAGTCGATTCGATGTCAAAGAACTATACGAGGAGGATGCCGATTTTGGTGAAATCCGAAAGTATGCGCCGACAAGCCTTCAAGGATTTGCAAGGATGGACGGTTTTCTTTTAAAAGGAAAACACCTATGCATCCCATCTTGTTCGAGATTGAGTATTTTGATGAGTTGCATGGTGGAACACAGAGGACACTTTCAGAAGCAAACCCTTAGCTCTAGTGAAGGCAAACTTCTTTCGCCTAAGCCAGAGAAAGACATTGCTAGATTTGTTAAGAAGTGTGTTGTGTGTGCATGATGGCTAAAACTCATGGAAACACACGGATCATATACACCATTGCCAATTCCAAATATGCCATGGGAGGAGGTAAGCTTCAGATTTTGTTTCCTCGGGATTACCTAGAACACAAAGAAACAAAGATTCGATTCTCGTGGTCGCTGGATGTGTTTTCAAAGATGGCTCACTTTGTACCATGCAACAGTCTAATGATGCTTCTCGTGATGTTGCCGACTTGTACTAAAGAGAGAGGCGCCTACATGGTATCTCTAAGACTATGGTTTCGATCGAGGACTCTAAGTTTCTTAGTCACTTTTGAGAGCCTGTGGAAAGCGGGGACTTCTTTCTTTGTTTAGTACCTCTTATCACCCTCAGGCGAGTGGGTCGAGCGAGTTACTAATAGGAAACTTGGGAAATTTGCTGAGGCTATGTGGGAAGAGCGTGAAGCGATGGGATTTGATTCTACCCCAAATTGAGTTTGCCTCTGATAGGTCCATGCATAGAAGCGTTGGGAAAAGCCCATTTGAAATTGTCTATGGACTCTGACCGATTGGACCCATGGAATTAGCACCCCATCCGACTATTCAACAATTTAGTGGAGATCTTTGAAGTTAGAGCCAAAGAGATCGAGATTGCATGAAGAAGTTCGCTTGAAGATTGAGAAGAAGAATGCCCGAATATATTAGAACAGCGAATAGACGTCGCGAGAGTATGTTGAGTTTGAGGTTGGCGGGTGGTTTGGGTACACCTTCGCAGGATGAGTTTCCCACCAAGGAAGGATTTGAAAGCTCAAGCCAGGGTAGATGGCCTTTCAAGATTATAGAAAATTGGAGAGAATGCCTGGGATTACGGTTGCGGGCAGATATGAAATTTCTCCGATGTTGATATTAGGACTTGAGGGGCTTATCACGGTGAAGACGAGGCTAGTCTTTTCCAGCTATGGGGATTGATGCGGGAGCTTCTATAAACACACCGAACATTGGGAATTCAGCCCTGATATTGAAGATTTGGATTGGGGAGGTCAAGGCGTGAATACATGTGAAAACTCCTTTTTTGGACCTCATTTGGGCCTTGGAAGCAAAAAACGTGGTCAGACTTGGACAAACCCCTGATGTGGAGCTGCCATATTAATTTTAGAAGTTTGCTTTATTTATTTTACTAAGATTTGCTTTATTTATTTTAGAAAGTTTGCTTTATTTATTTTAGGAAGATTTGATTTATTTATTTTAGAAAGTTTGCTTTATTTATTTTAGAAAGTTTTCTTTTAGGAGTTGCTTTTTTGTAATTTAGAAAGTTTCTTTTCCTAGTTAAAGTAAAAGTTGCTTTTGATTTAGAAAGTATGGGCTATATATACCCCAGTAGTCTTTTGACAATGATTTCAAGTTTAATAATATTTTCAGTTTCTTTTCAAGGATTATATCTTTGTTCTCTTATCTCTTGGGTGGATTCCCCTTGAGGACGAGTTCGTGGCCTTCCTACCTAGGTATAAAGTTCCTTGGTGGCGAAGTCTTTGTCAGAAACATCAATCAACCTGTCCATAGTTGATTGTGGCGCCTTCCTCCATCATCCTCTGAGTGGATCGTTTCATTAACCGTGCGTAACCCTTTATTGTGCGAGCTACTACTATCCTCGCGTCATCTTTTCTCTAAACTTTCATAACCAAAATTTCAACCTACACTAGCTTTCAAATCTTGTTCCATACAACTAAAACCTTCTAAAATACCCACTTTCCCTTATATACCATAAATTCACGTTTCTTAACTTAGAAAATCTCAAATTCGTCCACATAACCTATTTTGGCCAAGAAAACTCGGAAACCCGTATTTTGACTTGCACAAACTTACGGATCATCCATATGGTGAAGCCTTGCATCGCTGGGACTGAGACATCAATAGCCTTTTCCTCAATGAATACTCATTATTTCACCTTACTTTTTTCGCCTCTATTTTGTGCTCTTCGCGCTGTTCTGCTTGATTTGAATTTACTTCTTGTCTGTATGGTTTGAGTTATACGCCTGAGTTGAGATGTTGAGCCCCTCGATTTAGTTTCTTGAGGCTCCTGATCTCGGGCCTTGAGGGAAATTTGTAGATGCTGGCGGAGCTGTCTCTTAGGCTGCAACGTGGCTTGTCTTTGAGTGGATGAACTCGTCAAAGTGAGCTACTGGGCTCCGTCAGATGACTTGCTTGAGTTGAGCTGATTCCTTAGGCTGTGTGGCCTATGTAGAATGGTTGAGCTTGTCGCGTGAATCTTGGGCTCCGTCGATTTGGGTTACTGGTGGGCGGCTCCTTAGGCTAGTAGTGCGTCTTTGGGTAGATGAACTCGTCAGAGTGAGCCTGCGGGCTCAGGTGGATGACTTGCGGTCGGTGACTCCTTGGAAACTGCGTGGCTGTCTTTGGAGTGGACGAACTCGTCAAGTGAGCCCCTCTTGGGCTCCGTCGGATGACTGCTTGAGTTGAGGGCGGCTCCTTAGGTTGCATGGCCTATGTAGAATGGGTTGGGCTCGTCAAACGTGAACTCACCCGGGCTCAGTCGTGGGTTTGGTGGGCGGCTCCTTAGGCGCGTGGTCGTCTTTGGGTGGGCCAGGCTCGTCGAGTGAGCTGCTGGTATGTCAGATGACTTGCTTGAGTTGAGCTGACTCCTTAGATTGCGTGGCTTGTGTTGAGTGGACGAACTCGTCAAAGTGAGCTCTTGATGAGTCGGATGACTTGCTTGAGTTAGGCTAACTCCTTAGAGGCTGCGTGGCACATGTAGAATGAAAAGTTGGGCTCGTCGATGTGAACTCTTGGGCTCAGTCAGTTTGGGTTTGGTGATGACTCCTTAGGCTAGAGTGAGGTACGTGCTGGAGACGAGACTCGTCAAAGTGAATCTTGCGGGCTCTGTGTGGCCTAGTGGGCGATGTAACTGGTGATCGACTCCTCGGGTAGGCGTGACTGTCGAGTAAGAACTCGTCAAAGTGAAAATTTCTTTGGGCTCGGTATTTGTGGTAAGTGGCTGATGTAACTGAAGTGATGGATCCTCGGTGGTGTGACTTGTGCTAGAGTGAGCCAGACTCGTCAAGGAAGTGAAATTTCTTGGGCTCGGTAGTGTGGTGCTTAGTGGCGATGTAGCTTGAGCTGATCTGACTCCTTAGGTAGCGTGACTTGTGCAGAGTAGACGAACTCGTCAGTGAATTTCTTGGAGCTCCGGGCGCGGGAGCTGGTGGTGGCTGAGTTGATTGGCTCTCGAATTAGCGTGACTGTCGGAGTAGACGAGACTCGTCGAAGTGGTGCTTGGGCTTGGTATTTGTGGCTGAGTGGGCGATGTGGCCCAGGCGATCGACTCCTCGGTGGCGTGACTGTCGAGTGAGCGAACTCGTCGAAGTGAAATTTCTTTGGGCTCGGTAGCCCTGTGGCAGGTAAGCGTCTGGCTGGTGTCGACTCCTCGGGTGGCGTGACTGTCTGAAGTAGGCTTGAACTCGTGAAGTGGTTCTTGGGCTTGATGGTATCTTTAGTGGCGATGTAGCACAGTGTCGACTCCTCGAGTAGCGTGACCTGTCTGAGGAAGTAAGCCAGAACTCGTCAGAAATTGGTGCAATTAGAACAAGAGTGGCCTAGTGGCGATGTAACTGGTGATCGACTCCTCAGTGGCGTGACTTGTCTAGAGTAGGCGAACTCGTCGAAGTGGTTCTTTGAGCTCGGTAGAGGCCCTAGCATTAGGCGATGTGGCACAGTTGATTGACTCCTCGGAGTAGCGTGACTGTCGGAGTAGGCGAACTCGTCGAAGTGATTCTTTGAGCCGGTGTGGCTGATGGCGATGTAACGAAATTTGATCGACTCCTCGGTGGCGTGACTGTCAGTAGGCGAACTCGTCGAAGTGGCTGGCGGGCTCGGGCGTTGCGTGGCTTAGTGGCGATGTAGCCTGGGGCGTCGACTCCTCGGAGTGGCGTGGCACATGCAAGTGAGCGAACTCGTCAAAAGTGAATTTCTTTGGAGCTCCGTGGCTGTGGCTAGGTGGCGATGTGGCACAGGCTGATCGACTCCTCGAGTAGCGTGACTGTCTGCAATTAGACCGAACTCGTCAAAGTGTTTGTTGGCTCTTGGCGGCTGTGGCCTAGTAAGGCGTGGCTGAGCTGATCGACTCCTCGGGTGGCGTGACCTCTCGGAGTAGACAAATTCGTCGAGAAATTGATTTCTTGGGCTCCGGTATTTGTGGCTGAATGGCGATGTAACTGGTGATCGACTCTCAGGTAAGCGTCTCTCGGAGTAGACAAATTAATTCAGTGACTCTTTGGGCTCACGGGCCTTGTGGCCTAGTGGCGATGCTGGTGATCGACTCCTCGGGTAGGCGTGACTGTGCGGAGTAGGCAGACTCGTCAAAATTAATTTCTTTGGGCTCTGGCGAGCCGTTCGACCAGTTGTCTTAGAAAGGTGCAAGCATCTTTAATGCTGATTTATGGAGAATTTGGAACGTTCGGGTGACTTTTTGAGTGCTTTGGCCTTCTTATAAATGACGGCCTCATTGCTATGGAGTTTACACTTTGTATATTCTGCTTCTTCTAGTGCGTCACTGAAATCTGGGCGAGATGAAGCGTCGACGTCTGGTTGCCTTCGCGGGGGATCCACCTGAAGATTCTAGTTTAGTTTTGTTGAACTTCTGCTTGTGGGAGTTGTGTTTTTCCCTAGTAGTCTCCCCTTTATGTGAGTCATGTTATTCCCTAGCTTCGTGTTAGGGAATGCATCTGGGGAGGGCGATGCATTTCTTGTGTCGCCTTCTCCATTTTCTGTTCTTCTTCTCTTATTTCCTCCTTTCTCAGCCTCCTTCTTTTTCATCTTTTTTCCATCTCATTCTCCTTTTGCTTTTACGCACAAACTCCTTCCATCCCTTTCTTAACTCTCCTCTTTTCCACACCTTTACGGTCTTCTCCATTTCTTTTCCTCTTTTCTTCCTGAAGTTCTTTTTTTTTTGAGGCTGCTTGTGCAAGTGCTTCAGATATGTCCAATGTACAGCGATTATGGCCAGATATAACTTGATTGGAATAAAAGAGGCTTTTCCTTTTATGTCATATGAGTTGTCTCGTTCTATTTGCATGTAATCTTCACGAGCATTGTATGTATGAGTTGTGTGACGTCTTAACAAAACCTTGATAAATGGTCGAATCGTTAGCGAAAATTAACAAATCTCACATTTAAGATTACAAACAAAGATTCTGCGATAAAAGCGTTTAGAATATTGCATTCACGGCATCTTAAATTTTCCGCTTCTCTGTTTGGAGTTCTTAATTGCCTAGTCTGACAACTCGAGATATGATATAGGGGCCTTCCCAGTTGGGGCCCGATTTCAGTATCTTTGGATTCTTCCTTGGCGGTAGCTTTTAAAGACCAAATCACGAACATGTAGCTTACGGGTCTAACTTTTTTGGTTTTGTAGTACATCGCGTCTTCCTTTAGTAGTCTTACGTAAGCTTTAGAACACGCTCCCGTTTTCATCTAAGAGGTCCAAATTTAGATGGAGAGCCTCGTCATTGTGCTCCACTGCTGCTAACTCGATCCTTGGGGACTTTAATCCACCTCGACGAGAGCTGCAGCTTGATCTTAGAGAGGCTAAGGCGAAATGGGGTTTCTTGGGTTCTTGACTTACGTAGTCCTGTAGCCCATGGCACCTCGAGGGAAGTACTCTACCCACTCCCTTGAATCTTCCAATTTAGTCTTGAGCGGCCTTAAGGTTACGATGGTGACTTGGCTGTCAGTTAAGTTTGTGGATGTCTTTGGAGACGAGTAATAATTCTTAATTCGAGCTACGGCCTGAAATCTACGGGTGGCGTTGTCGAATTGTTTTTGGATTATCGAACACAGGGCTCTTGGGATGCAGACTTGCATATGATAGCTAGCACAAAATTGCGTATCTTACGTTGCGTGATTTGTGTAAAGGCACCGCCTCAGCCCACTTGGTGAAGTAATCTTCTGCGACGATGATGAACTTACACTGGCCTTTCCCGAGGCGAGAGGTCGATGTGTCAGACCGTTGGAAGGGCGAGGCTCGTGATTGACGTCAGGCTCACGATGGGAATCGTGAGATGTGGCGTACTCTGGCGGATCTTGCGTTTCTTAACTGGAGTCGGTTGCGTCTTTGGAGTATTGTGGGCGGTAGTATCCTTGTCTGGGCCTTTCACGAGTCTTTCGAGCTCAGATATGATTTCCTTATACCTCGTGTACCTCTCTTAGCACGTATTCTATGTTTTTTCCCGCGATGCATTTAAGGATAGGAGTGAAGAATCCTCGCTTGTATAGGCTTCCCTTATGATTAGTGAACCTGGCAGACCTCGACCTTGTTTTGTTTGCTTAACCGGGTCATCGGGTGGGCGTCGAGTACATTATACAATCCCGGATGGGGTCGTCGACTCGGCTCGGACTGCAGGCTAGGCTGACCTCACGTTGTAGGGTCAGTAGGGGCTGCCGGTATTCGAATGGGTGTGGGATCTCTGCAGTCTTCTGTGGGGCTATTGCTTCTTTGCAGCGTCGGCTGAGATTTTTGCTTTGGGGACATCTGAGCTGAGCAAATACTTAATTTTTATAAATCCTCATTGCCTTTTGGAATACAGGATCATCCTCCAGCTTGCAGCCGTAGGTATCTTCTATCTATCTTACTTACCGGTGGGAATCATGAACCTAATTTGGTCAACTTCGATCAGATGGGTGAGGTTGAGAGCTGTATGTGACCTAAATACTCGGCCTCATTAATTTAGAGAGCTTGAAATAAAATCAAGTCGTGCCTCAATATCATACATCTGGAAATTCAGGGATCAGACACCACTCCACTCATGCGCATTGAGGCTCCATCTGAGCTTCCGGATGGGGAGAGTCGTTCATTATTTGAGCGTTACGGCGAGGTTCATGGGGTGAATTCGAGACGAAGTAGGCTAAGACCTGCCCTTTTATTGCGGAGTTTCGGCTTGTATCGATGTGGTCGCTCAGCTCTATGGCCCATTTCATCAGCCTTGGAGGTTTAGAAACTGTGTAACACCCATTTCATCGGGTACTCTGTTGGAACTTTCATGGTATGAGAGCACGGAAGTAGGGCGGAGTTTCGGCTACTTGATTTACCAAGGCGAAATTAGTTTCTCCATCCTTGGATACCTCTCCTCAAGCTCCTCTGGCAGAGGCTGCAACAAGTAAGCTGGGTCTTTGCACTCGTTCTTTATCTCACGACGAGGGACGGCGCTGGTTGAAGAAGTGCGATACATTTGAGTATAGAGTAAAGGGCTCTCCTTCAATAGGACTTCTTGGGATGGGAGGAGGCTCATATATCTTTCAAGGCCCGAAAATGCTTCCCTCACACTTTGCATCCCATTGGAAGCTATTCTTCGGGACTTGGAAGAAAGATTTGGCATTTATCGCTTGCCACAGACACGAATCGGCAAAGTATCGATCCTTCAGTCGGCGCAGTCTTCCTTTATACTTGATGGCGAAGGCATGTCGAGCCACGGCCTTTATCTTGTCGGATTTGCTTCAATTCCCGTGGTTGACTATGAAGCAGGAACTTCATTTACGACACTACGAAGGTGCGCCAGGCGGATTAGGTTTCATGTTGTAGTTTCTCCAGGAGTGCAGCGCTTCGGATGAGATGAGCTATGGGCTGGTGTAGTGGATTTACCGGCATATCATCTATGTATACTTCCATAGTTGTGCCTATACGCCCTGGAACATCCGTTCAGCAACCTCGTCGTGGCTCCTGCGTTCTTGAGCGAAACGGCATTACGGGATAACAATAGGTTCCTGCGTTGTAATGACGAGGTCTTTTTCTTAATTCGCACGGGTGCGTGCGTCTGGTCATAGGGAGAAGGCATCCATAAAGTGAGAAGTTCAGATCAGCGGTGGCATCTGATGAGGTTGATTAAGTGCGGAGAAGCGTCTTTTGGGCATGCTTTGTTGATGTCAGTGAAGTCGATGCAGAGTCGCCACTTGCCATTGGCTTTTTTGACGAGTACTACATTGGCTAACCACTCAGGATATTCTACCTCCCTGATCGCTCCTGCCTGGAGGAGTTTGTTGACTTCCTCGTTGATGGCTTTTTGTCGTTCGGGCGTGAAGCTCCTCCTGCTTTGTTTGATTGGCTTGAAGGATGGGGCGACGTTCGACTGTGAGTGATGTGTAGGATCGATTCCTCAATATCACGCTCTTTCCACGAAGGCGTCTTATTTTGTTTTAAAAAATGGATAAAGGTTTCAGTCTTAGATAACTTGGATCCAATATAGGCGAGATGCTCCGGGTCGTCATCGATATCTGGAGTTCAGTTCTTACGATGGCTGGTCGGTGAACGCCTCGTCATGTCGAGCTCATCGGGTATATATTTGTCGACCATTTTTTGTTTCATGGACACTGGGTAGCATTCCCTGGCCACCCGTTGGTCTCCTCGAACCATTCCCACTCCGTTTACAATAGGGAACTTGATCATCATGTGGTATGCATAGGGGATGGCTTTTATTGCACATTGAGAGGTGCGACAGCATGTTGTAAGCGGGGGCGGGGTGTCTCTGACAGGAATCTTGTTGTGGTCATCGCCTGACATGGAGGATCTCCCAGAGGTGAGTGCAGGTTGTATTGAGCTAGAGGTATCCTTTTCCTTAAGAACCCATATGGCGTTGACGGGTTCAGTCTCTCCATAGATGCCCATTTATCGAAGAATTTGGCCTTAAAGATGATGTCGTTGAACTCCGGATTATCGATTAGGACCCAGATGGAAGCTGTTTTGTTGGCCACCGGTGTGCGAACTACAGGTGGGTCGTCATGAGATGTTGGCACCCCTCGAATCTGATCGGAGAATGTGATTGACGTGTGAGTCTTGAAGTAGTTTAGACACTTTGCTTGTATTTCGTTACCTCAGTTGCCACGATCTTTGCGTAGGTGGGCCTTCCGTCTTGGCGGATTCCCTCCTCCTGGGCTCCCTCCACGAGATACAGGATTTCACGAGGTTGTTGGTCTTTGGTCGTCATCACAGAGGTGGTGGTTTGCTGAGGCAGGCTGGTTTTGGAGAAGCAGTTCTGGGCACGATTTTCAATGGATATGAGCGCGGAGGGTATCGCGTCGTATTAAGTACTCTATTTCTCTCTTGAGTTGTCGTCGTCAGTGCGGTGTCCCGTGGTACATGGAACTTCACTTGATATTTTGGAGTTAGCTCTTATTGCGGGGTCGACTTCATTGGTTAGCCGTCTCGAAGCTGACCATTTCATTACATGCGAGGACTGTAATCTTGAGGTTGTCGGGAGTAAAGCGAAAGAGTGAATACTTTGTCGTCGTCCCTCGGTTCTCGCCCGGTGGACCGGGCAGTCTTTGAGGTTGCCACGCCTTTTGGGGGCCAGTTCTCCATCATGCTGGAGCGTTTCACGGTGGCTTGCCTCTTGGGGCTTAGGTCCTCGTCGTTTGTCTAGGTCTGAAACTTTTCTTTATGGTGGAGGAGCTCTCTTTTTTGGATCGAGGCTTCTTCCTTGCTTTAGTTAATACTTCTCTGCTTTTCTGCAGTACGCCGTCCATGCTTGTAGGGATTTTTGGAGATGGAAGGCTTATCGGATCTTCAGGCGCACTCCTTCGTGGCCCGATGAATGCGCGGTGATCGCGAACTTTCATCGGATATGTCTACCTTTAGGGACTCGGCATTGAATCGGCTGGGCCTTGGGCCTCGGGCTTTCTTGCGAGCCTGCTTGATAGTCGCGGATGATAACTTGGCTTTATGTGTCTGGCCCGATACAGTGAGGCGAATGCAATGGATAACTCCTGAATAGGGAGATTGATGACGGTGGGAGTCTGTGAGCGAATGGTTGCGGGGCCTTCCGGGGTGATGCGCGAAGCCTGCGTCGCCTTTGGATCTTGATACCCATGTAGTTCCATTTGGTTTTTGTAAGTGTTGAGATGATTGACAGGATCCATGGTGCCATCGAGCGGCAACATGGCATTGAACTAGAAATTTGGGAAGGAGAAGTGGAGTACACCATTTGTGTGGTGACTCGGTTTGTTGTACGAAGTATCCATAGTGTTAGGAGCGCGTCCTCTTACTACCTCAGCCACGGCCGAGCTCTTGTTGGAGGCTCTTGAACCTCTGTTCCTTGATTGTTCTCTGCTCATTTGAGGTGGCGCAGTTCTTCGTTCCTGACGTGCTCTCCAAGTGTTGCTTCGTTGCCTTCCCGCTCCCGGGGCCTAGGTGTGGATTCGTGCCCCGGGCTCGGGTGGATTCACTTGCCGGCTCGGGAGCGCCAATGTTGTGTTGTCCTTCGCCCAGGGGGATGTCATGGCCTTCCTGAGTGCATTGCCGTCTCGGTGGTAGTCATGCAATGCGAGTGAGGTTTTCCTAACTCTTCTATTAGACGATTGGTGGTAGTGCCTCGCCTCGTCAGTGTTGGCTGCATTGTTTCTAGCACGTAGGAGGTGGCCTCTCGTTGCTGGACCCCAGTCTTGCATCGGCATGGAGGATTAACGTTGCTTACATTCGAAGTCGATACCATTGTCTTCAGAAAATGGGGTTATCAGCACATAAAGAAACTGTCGATTTCCCAGTAGGTGCAGTGAGTAATTAACACTCGCCAGAGGCCTGCATTTGGAGTGTGAGGGTCGTTGAGTTTGGGCCGGATTCTTTGGCGAGTGGGATGCGAGGCTTTGGATCGTCACAGGCTAAAGTATGAGCTCTTTGCAATCACCGTCTGCAAACTTTGGTAAATAGCACTCTTCTGCTTGAACAAAGAAGAAGGGATTCGGCGGGGACCGCCGTGGCGCTCCGATGCCTAAGTCGGTTTCTTCTAAGAGAAAATAAAGAGGCTAGCAAGAAGAAATGACTATCAATCTCGAGATCGCATCTCAAAATCATGGAAATCATCAATGCATGTGATTAGATTTTGTGCCACCTTTCACTTAGATGGGGTGACCTTGTATTTATAGCATATGTTCTGCTCCGGTTGGATAGTGAGTGGTTCATTCTAGTTATATGGGATATTTCTTATTATAAGTAAGTATCGGATTCAGTATAGGATATGGAAAGAGTAGTTTATTTGGGATAATCTTGGCCTTATTGGGGATCCGATTTGATGCTGATAATATTGTCTTTCTTTGTATTGGTGAGATTTGTGACATGATAATGTGAGACTATTACATTTACATGCACAGTGGAGACTTCCCATAAGTGGCCTTTGGAGCGAGCGGATTGGACCTCTTAAATTTGTACCAAAGGCTGGAATGTTGGCGTAAAGGCTTGAATGCCTCATTGGGCAAGCCTCTCCTTTGGAATTCAACTAGTGGGCCTTCGTGTTCTTGGCTGGCCTCTTTCTTGGGCTTGAGTGGTAGACTGAACCTTATTTTCAAACCCTATCGAATATAAAAAATATATTGTTCATGGTCAGGAGGTAAAATATACCTCAAATAATTGTTTCATCCTACGCCATGTTTAAACTGGACCACGCCCCTCTCTCATCCTCATCTCCCTCAATCTATCCCACCATACCTAATTCTCCCTCCCTCTTTTTAGCTATAAGCAACAAATTTAGCAGCCCTACATGTCGAACTCGGTATAGTCAAAGAACATGTCTACTTCAGTCAGCAATCCAAAAACCCTCAATATTAAGATCACCAATTAAGTTAGGGATATCTACCCTTATTTTATTCATCTCCTGTAGTTTGGTTCTTGTGTCTTCCGCCTCTTTGTACACCACATGGATTTGCATATTTGCAGAGTTGGCCTCCCTCATTGAAGTGTCGTAAATCCACAGACTAACCTCCTTTGATTTCTTATATTTGGAATAGGGCTAGTAACGAGCCAAGCTACTCGGGCTCGGCTCGAAAAAAGCTCGGCTCGAGCTTAGCTCGTGAGCTAAACGAGCCGAGCTTGAGCCTTAATTTAGGCTCGATAAATTTCGGGGCTCGGCTCGGGCTCGGTCGGCTATTTCGTCTGTGGGACCCATCAGATCAGCTGCGGAGCCCAGGCTTCGCTACGGTCTGGCAACGAGGATCACGGTCTTCGGTGCGATCCCGGAGCTCGGGGCGCGCCCAGTGGAAATGTCGGTCATGTGTCCGGTCTCGATGTAATGGACTCTCGAAACAAAATTAATCGATGGATGGCAAATCGTGGATCTCATGAAAGGCCAGGACAAGAAATGTGTGACGAAGGCGGCGAGACTCGGCGAATCACGTCGTCGGTTGGGGGTTGTACCTAGATCTCGGATGCGCTCGATGCGGAAATGGTACCGCGATAGAGCGAAGGTGTTAGCGGCGGCATGTTCCGGTGTGGATAGCGTGAAGAAGGTCTTGGCAAGAGGACGTCGGGAAGGACATGGATGTTAGATTTATGACCCTTTGGTGCGATCGGTCGATCCACAGTGTCTGAATTGGGTCACAAATACTAGGAGTATTGGGGCTCTATTAAAAACTAAGTGGTGAAATTGTGACGCTAGACAAGGTTTGCCGATCTTGAGTAGCATTGAGGGCAAATGCACGGACCCACTGATATGATCAATTCAGCCTGATGAACAAGGATCCAATCTCAAATCTTGGGGTATTGGGGCCCTTTTGGATACTGGTACTGGACTTAACCCAGCGCATCTAGGCGTGGGTATGGGTAAAGGCATCAAGGGTGATCGTGGGGTAGAGGGTTTCGTAGAGGAAACGGAGGCCCAGGCATTTGGGTGCAAGGCAGACTGGAGTGTAACTTGTGGGTGCCACCAGATCGGAATTTCTTTGGGTATGAAAATTTGCGCCGACCGGTTCGACATGGTGGGCAGATTCTGGATCTCCAGTCCGGTAGTGGTGAAGCCTTGAAATTAATCATGCGCATCTTGGTAGTCAAGAGGGTGGTGGCTAACTTAACCATATTATAGCGATATATTTCAAAATAGTTTATTCTTAATAGGTTGTAGCGAGATCTTGTTGATATATTATTTCTTTATTTAGATAATTGATTAAAACAAAATGTATTTCTTATTGATGATTTTGGTATCTTATTTCTTCACTATGCAATTTCTCTTGTTTAATTCTATTTCATAATTTTTTTCGATTCTGAGTTGTTTAATGGTGGAATTACAAGTAATCGAAAGAGGAAACAAATGTTGAAGGAAGTGGCTTTAATAGCTTTGTATCAATTTCTAAATCAAAGCCCAGGTAAAACAAATCCCATAGAATTATTTCCTTAATTGATGTATTTGTTATCGATTGATTCTGAAAAGTTAAAAAGTATATGGGTAGGCTTGAAGTTGATTCTGATACAAACTTGTATGGGCTCGGGATTGGGCTTGAGCAGAGAGGTTAAAGCTCAGAACTCCATTCCACATCCATCAGAAAAAGCAAACTAAATAGAAGAAGCTTTCAGCAGCTTTTTTTAAATCAAGCCCAGCTTGAGCACGATTTTAAGCTCGTTCAAAAGCTCGGCTCGGGCTCAGCCAGCACCATGGTCTTTCCTTCTTTCGAAATGTTCAAGCTCATTTCGGCTCGGCTCGTTACCAGCCCTAATTTGGAATGTGACTAAAAGTGGGTCTAGCGGGGCTAATTCCTTTGTCATGTTCTTCATCATCATTCCTACGCCTTTATCCATTCCTAGTGATGGCCTCAATAACACCTGTTATCGTTCTTATACTATTTCCAATTGCTGAGTTAAATTTTGGATTGATTGTTGCTGCTTGTTAATTGATCTCCAAATAGCATGCAATCCCCGATGGACGATCTTAAGTTAGTTCTGCCAATCACTAACACCAGTATTAGCCATCGATAGGGAGAAACCGGCTGCGATACCACACGACGGGTGTGTAGCGCTATTTATCAACAAAGGATAAAGCGTCTCAATTTGAGACCAATTCTCAATCTAAAGAACAAAGTAAAGCAAAAGCTTTGAATTTATTGATAAATTGATAAAAGTGATATAAGACCCATAAAACAAACTTTAAAACATCTATTTATACCTTGAACATAATTTGGGTATAAAAGGAAATAGAATAATACCCAAAACAATAATAGGTAAAAAAATAATATCCCAAAACAATAATAGGAAAGAAAATAATATCCCAAAACAATAATAAGAAAGAAGATAATACTCACAAAACAATAATGAGAAATAAAAATAATATCCTAGAAAATAAAGATAATAGCTCAAAACAAGCAAAATAAGGATTTTGGTTTATTTGGTTGGTCTAACGACCTGCATCAGAATGCCAAGTGGATGCCACATTAACATTTAACAGTCATTTGAACATTTTAACGGTATCAATCACATCAGAGGTTAATTTGAGCTACGGACGAAAACGTGAAGGACCTATTTGGATGAAAAAAAAGTTTGAATTATAAGTGAGAAATTTGAGAAAACTTAAGGGGAATTTTACCTTTACACTAAAAAAAAAAAGAGTAAACACTTTAAGTGTTATGAGAGCCTATAAATATAGCTTCAAGCTCCCATAACACCATGCGCTTGAATGATTTTTAAAATCACTTTTGTTAAGTTATGACTAACATTTTTTTTTCCACAAAATGATTTTATATTAAATGAAAAAAGAAGAAGAAATAATGCATTCCAACTATATGCATATTGATATTTACCCTTATACTTTAAAATGTTGAAATAAATTCCTTATACTATTGAAAACATAAAATATAAGTCATTTTTTAAAGATCGTTTGCGCGTGTTGTTGAAACATCGTTAAATGATAATGGAGAATAAAATTCATTCGAATTATGAGGCCACGTGGAAAAGTAAAAAATAATATTTACTTTAGTATTTAAAAGGAAATTTAATCATGTTACTGTAATAGAAAATTATCTAATTGTAATATTTTCAAGAGAAACTCTTATATAAAATAATGTTTAATAAAAAAACCCTCAAGTATATCTTAAATTAGATTTTTTATATTATTATCACGTAATTTTAATTTGAAATTATTTTTAAAATATAGAGATTTGATAAATAAAAAAATATTTATAATAATTAAAATCATATAATCTTTGTTTATTAGAATTTAAAAAAATACACTTAAAATAATTTCACTAAAAATAGTTTGACTTATACTTTGATTTATTTTAGATTTAAATTTTTGTGTTCAAATTACAAGTTAAATTTCTTAATCCAAAAATAGAATTAATGAGTTTAAAATTAAGGTAATTATTTTAAATTTGAACTAAATCAAAGTATTTAAGTCAAATATTTTTAGTAAATTCTCTTAAGTATTTAATTTTTATTTAAAAAATCATATTTAAAGAATTTTCTAAAAATATTATAAAATATTTTAAATTATTATAATAACTTCTTTTAAATTTTTATCAAATATCTATTTTAAAAATATATATTTTAGATTATTTCAAAAAATATTTTTAGATTAAATTACATGATACTAAGTCAAAAATTTTAATCTATAATACATTTCAGGATTTTTTATTTAAATATTTTTTTTTTGTATTGTATGTCGGAGAAAGGTTGTGATAAAAAATAGAGAAATCCTATTTTTAACAAGTATAAGGATATGTTAAGTTTGAAGGTTTGAAAGAATGGATTTCATTTAATTTTTCACTTATTTAGTTTCTTGGTGAAATTTTAATCAAACCAATTTTGCCAAAACTTTTATCCTTTATCATAATATAATTACTTAATATTTAATAAATAAAATAAATTATATTATAACAATTAGATCATATTCTCAAATTATATTTTGGATTAAGAAATTTAACTATTATTTAAACATGAAATCTGAATTAATGGTAATTATTTTAAATCTAAATGAACATATTATTTTTAAATCTAAATGAAATAATTTTGAAATTTATCAAATATCTATTTTTTTTTAAATTTAGATTAAGTACTTGATAATGATTCAAAATTATTAATTTATAATATATTCAAGGTTTTTTTATTTTTTTATTTTTATTTAAATACTATTTTGCATATTCAAGTTTTAATAAATATAAAGATATGTTTAGTTTGAAAGATTTATAAAATCAGTTTGTATTTATCAATTTTCAGTTATCTAATTTCTTAATTTATTAGAATTTAAATCAAATATTATTTATCAATTTTTTTGTCAAGATTGATTAAATTAAATTGTTTTTTAAAGCAATTTAAATCAAACTGTTAATCTTTATCCTTAATCCTTAATAATCACTTAATATTTAGTAAATAAAATAAATTATATTCATTAGACTATTCTCATTTTGGATTAAAGAATTTACTTTCAATTTGAATATAAAATTTAAATCTACATGAAATAAAGGTATTTTAAGTCAAGCTTTTTTTAGTAAAATTATTTTAAGAATTTCTTTAAAAAAAAAAAAGTATTTCCAACTTTTCAACAAAAATTATAAGTGATTTTTTTAATTATTATTAGTAACTCTTTGAATTTTATCAAATCTCTATTTTTAAAAAAATTTAGATTAAAATTACGTGACAATAAAAAAAAAACTTAATTTATGATATATTTCAGGGTTTTTTATTTTATTTAAGCATTATTTTATATAAGAGTTTCCTTTGAAAAATATTACAATTGGCATAATTTTCTATTAAAGCAAAATGACTAACTAAATTACTTTTTGAATACTAAAGCAAATATTATTTTTCTACTTTCCCAAATGAATTTTATTCCACATTTATTGAGTTCGAACAACACGAGCAAACGGTCTTTAAAAAATGACTTATATTTTATGTTTTTAATTGTGTAGGATTTTAACATTTTAAAGTATAAGGGGTAAATGTAAAAAAAAGTGAAAGTGCAAGGCGGTGAAAATGCATTGTTCCAAAAAAAAAATTCTACACTTAGAATACATACATACACATATAAACATAACTTTTTGTAAAAATAGTTTCTAGAGGTTTATAATGTTAACCTTGTTAGATTAGTTATTCATAAGAACTTGTAGTTGTTAGTAGATTTTATATTTGAATGTTATATCTTAATTCAATATCATAGGATATTGAGAGTCAATTATTCTTGTAAAGATTTTAAGTCAATTTTGGGATTGAATTTGGAGAGAGCTATTATTATTCTATGAGTTTTTATGATCCTAAGCAATTAAGTTTCGTATTCTTATAAACACATACTCCTAGCTTAAGCTTTCATGTGTGTCTCCATAAGGGTCTTTTGATAATATATAAAGTTACACATAAGCTTATAAATGACCTTTCCAGATCGAAGAAATTCATTAATTAGAGTATAATAGAATTACTCAATAAATTAAGATCTAAGGCACGCATTAGATTAGATGGCCATTTGATCAGTGATTTAATAAGCCTATAGGCAAGCCTAAATAAACCCTCTTAAGGTTTAGCACATATAACTTTTATACATACGAAATGAAAAACACAACCTCTAATCCTATAAGAGGATTCAGCCATCCTTACATGCCAAGATCAATAAAGAGCTAATTATATGAAAAGGTGTAGAGGTATTCAAAATCTATGCAAGCCTCTACATTAATCATGAGTTGATTTAGGAATATCTAAGATATCACAACTATTTGGCGTTCAACATTTAAACGTGATTAGCTTTAAAAAAAAATCACAGTGTGTTTCTTGATAAGCACCTAATCTAAATTTCATGTTTTTGAATGCTTTAAATGCATAGATCTAAAAATCCTAGAAGTAGCATGAAACCAATTATCTAAGGCTTACAGTGAATTTAACACTTTCCTCTTCCCATGAATTTATGTGGCTTACCATGTTAACTGAAATAAAATCAACAATCTTGCATGGGTGACATATTTATAAAAAAAAGTCTCAATACATGCACCCTAATATAAACTCTATGGCCACCATTATTTAATTACCACTGCACCATGAATGCTTTCTATCATGACTTTTCTCATAGACATGCAGACAATAATGAAGAGGAAGGTGACAATTTAGAAAAGAAGGAAGGAGTTCAGGCTATATGTTGATTGGAATTAAATATAGTAGACCTCCATCAGCCCTTATTAACACTAGCTCCTCTCTAACACGTCTACAAGTTAAAAGTTTAAATGTTGAGTTGGACTAGAGTATGTCGCATAAAGTAAATATAGAGGCTCATAAAAAAGTTAGAGCAAGTTAAAAGTGAATAATGAGTATTTGGGCATTGAAGGACTAGTCTTGATTCCATATTGTACCAGAAAGGCTCTATAGATTGATCACTTCTTTTGGGTGAGTGCTTTTCTATAGCCATGAATGAATCGATTTTTCGTTTGAATATCGTCGAAAAATTGGTTATCGACGGCAACAAAGATATTAGCGGTGATAATCGGTTGAGGCATCGGTGAAAAATCGGTAAAATCGCCGTGTCGGTAGGAAATATCGAAATTCCCAATATTTATTGAAATTCCGAGATTTTATCTCACGTCTTCATGTCTTCGGAATTTACAGAAAAATATGGTAAATATTGGAGATATATCGGTAAATATTGGTAAATCTCGGTAAAATATCGGTAAATATTTGAGATATATCGGTAAAATATCGGTAAATATCGGCTATTTTGACTTAAATTAAATCCAACGGTTATAATTAAATCACAATGGTTTTTTTGACAATCCAATGACTATTTTGACTCCAAAAAATTCTACAAATACCCCTAAATCATACGATTTAACACAACTCATTGATGCATTAAACTTCATTTAACTCTCAAATTATTTTTTCTTTGTGATTTATCTCAATATTTTGAAGATCTTGTTATGAATATTGTCTTCATCAAGATGTGATCATTTCATCAAATAATGTAATGGAGCCACATCGGTCTTCATTTTAGTTTTAAATGACTATTGTAATGTAATTTCTCGATAAATTATAATGAATATTGTTTTCAATAAATGTATATTTCTTTATTTATATCTTTTATAATTGATAAAAAGTATTTACATGAATTTAAATATTTTTATTAATTTTCGTTTCACAGATATTTTTATCGAAAATATCCACGATATTCTTGATATTTCTAACATCAAGTAAATCCAGAGTATCGATATATTCATAATTACCAATATTTTGTTCCTTGTCTATAAAATGTGGTAGCTATAGTTCTTGTAATCATTCTTTTTATTTAGATAAATTCATTTTGAAAAAAAGGAAGTTTATTGTTGTTTGTTTAATTTTACTTTTGAGTTAAAAACTTTCCAACGTTTTTCTTTTCCACTCATTTATATTGTATGGACCACTAACTTGGCTTAAGTCATAGGTTGAAAAGAGTTGTGTGCCTAGAAATTTAAAATTTAGTCCTTAATTTGTATTTTAGTCTAATGGATTATGGTTATTGCAAATGAATATAATAGAATTGTGAAAGTGGCAAGCAAAGCAAAACAATGCTCAAAGTATGTTTGAACCTTAAAATTTAACTTCCAATCGTCCAGAGCTAAAGACATTAGAGGGTACGTAAAATTGGATCTTTGTTGTAGTATATGTTTAGTTTAAAGTTGTGAAGATTGCAAAACAAAACAGCCTTATGAGTGAATTTTGACTACACAACCTTAAAGTTTAACTTTTAATCCCCTCGTAAAAGTAAGTCATTGATATAGTATGAAAGTGTGTTTGAACGCTAAGGTTCCATTTGAAGCCTCGAAAGTACACTAAAATAGAAATATATAGAAATATGTAAAATATGTAAAATATATAGAAATCAAACTCATTTATTTGCTTATCTCTATTATATAGAAATATGTAAAATTTTGAAGAATTTGGAATATATTTGGTTTTCTTTTATATTTTCCATGGTAAAACCAAATATGAGAAAATAATTTTCTTAAGTCTTTTTTTTTTTTTTTTGCCTAGTACTTTCCGAGTTTCAAACATAGCCTAAAGGATTTGACCTTTAACTTGATCAAATCTAGTATATTAGTTTCTCTAAGAATCGAGGGATCAAAAGGGATGATCTTGTGTTAAGAGATGGATTGAATTGAAGAAATGATTCACTCTATTTAACCATTTTCCATAACATCGCTTTTCATTATTCATTAACTAATTTGTTTTACCTTTCGTACAAATTGATTGGTATTTATAAAACCTTTTAACAATCTATTAAGAAATAATGTCTACATTTCTGGAATCTCACTTGTTTGTTTTTGTTTAGTTTCGTTTAGAATTGCGAAACGTGGTGATTGATGCTCTTAGTAACATCTTCCTTATTCAAAGTTGGAGATGTTAGGGTTTGCACATACAACCTCCAATAAATTGTGGAGAGGTTATTCAAGCCTATTCTATCAGATATCTTATTTTTGGATTCAATTGGATAAAAAGCTTCACTTGTGTCCAAAAAAATGTCTTACATAAATCATGTAAGTTCATGGTAGAGCGTTCAACGTTCAAATAGTAGGCATTAGTAGGAAGGAATCCCGGAGTTCAAATCCTAGTAATAAATTACGTTATAAGCCCCAAATGTTTAAATTTATCAAAAAAAAATGGCCCACATATCATGTTTGAAGAAATCCTTATTAGTTGGACAGTATTACATCTATTAGCGATATTTGCACTTCAAAAAATTCAAGCAAACATATCAAAATATGGTCCCTCAAAATGTTGTTGATTTTAGATTTTAGTAGTATATTGAAATCAATAGTAAGTATAAACATTGGGATGGTGTATAAGGACAATGATAACAGTCGGTTGTGTAAAACTATAGTTTGTAATTATGATTTATTAATATCATAAAGTTTTTTAAACTTTTCACATTCATTATAGAATAATAATATTTTCCAGTGATGTTTGTTTTATAATACAAACCCCTCACTAATAAACCAAAATCCAATGTATCTTCAAGGAGTCGATACTTTGATATCTATGTTTAATCTTTTTTTATAAATATACACTTTAGTTATAATATAGTAAACTATTTTACTGAAACTTGAATCCGGGATCTCTTTTCTCCCAATGTCCTATCTTTTTGAAACGTTTAACACTCTATCACATGAGTTAGACATGATGAGATGTTTTAAATATTTTTAAGATATAAATAAATTTGTCCTTTCCATCTTAAATTCTTATATATAAGATTATCAATATTTATTTTACATACATATAGGATTGATTTATCCAAATAAGTAAAATTAACAAATTCATGATCATCTCTTGAATTTCATTTTTATTTTTTATATATATGCCAACAAATATATTATAGTATTTGTTTCTATACATGAAAAACAATGTAAAGAAATCGTTTAAGATAGATTAGGAACTACTCCTCCCATCAGTTTCTGCTCCCTTTTCCTCTCCATTCTAATAATCAACAACTTGGAGGATTTAATTTTATATTGGAATTTGGAGCTACATTATACCCATTTAACACATTTCTATTTGTATACAAAGTATTATAGAAAAAAAGGGTTTTTTAGTATTTTATATAAAAATAGAAAAAATAAAAATAAAAACCCATTTTTCTAAAAGTGGGTTTTCCTTCTAAATATATTCTTTTGTTGTGGATATATTATAAAAAGAAAACTTTAAAGATAAATATATTATCCTCTTTGTTTATATATCAAAAGACTAGTGATAAGAGAGAGAGAATTGAGAAGGAGAAAGGAAAAGAGAGAAAGAGATGAAAGGGCTTCTTCCCATTAGGATGTCATTATAGGCATTGGGTGGAGCATTTTATAGGCTTACAAAGGAGGGTAAGGAAGTCAAATTAAATGGTGCAGTGAATACGGTCATTCACAATTCTCAAAGTTCATGTCTATGACCATTCACCATATTAATGAATGAACATTTATAATACTCATGAATGACTATCATATTAAGAATATGTTTAAATTCGCATTCTTTAGTAAAATTCAATGAGACAAAACTTAGCGAAGGAAAAATAGTATAATATTCTGATGATATTGTTGATTACTCTTATTCTGTTAGTATTGACTCGTTAAAACGTATAATAAAATGGAGTGGGACAAAGCTTTGGACAAGGGAAAAATAATGCAGTACATTAGCGTTATGTAAATGGACAAATTCCGCCGTATCGATGTCCTTAAGTTGGTGCATTCAAATCTTGTACATTAGTTTCCTGAATATTGAGGTTGACAATGATTTTGTGAATAAATCTGTTAGATTATCACTTGAGCATATTTGTTGAACATCAATTTCACCTATCTTTTGAAGTTTCATGTGTATAAAATAACTTTGAAGAAATGTGTTTAGTTCTATATCTTTTGATATAACATCATTTGATATGTGCAATGCATACAACATTATTTTCAAATAATGTTGTCGAATTATCTTTGATATAAGAGAGTTTGCATGATTCTCGGATATGTTGGATCATTGATCTTATCCATATACATTCACGACGCGTGGTGCTATAATCTCTTAATGATTCGATGATGTGATCACCATTGTTTTCTTAAATGATCTTGTGAAATAGTAGTTCGGCTATAATTAAACACATACTGTTTGTAGAGCTGGCTTTATGGATCGAAGGTATCTGTATCGGCATATCAGTCAATTCTTTGCCCCGATTCATTTGCGTTAAATAGGCCCATATCAGTTGTTCCTCGGAGGTAGCGCAATATATGTTTGATACCATTTCAATGTCTTTGGATTGGAGTGGAATTGTACCTGACTAATAAATTGACAAAAAAAACAATATATGGCCAAGTACAATTAGCAAGATATATAAGTGCACAAATGACATTAAGATATGATACTTAGGACGAGTAATTTTCACCCGTTTAACAAGGATGATAGGATTTGAAATAATAGGTGCGCAGGCCTAAGACCTGAGCCAAGCGGGATTAAACGGGCCCCGAGTACTAATAGGCCCTTGATGACATCTCCCAATATAGACCCGAAACAAGAGTCCATATCTTATGCATCAGACAAAATCTCACGATAAAGGGAAGTAGAGGATGAATTCCCAGTGCTTCATTTATCTATAAATCCAAACCAAATCTCACCAATAAGGGAAGTAGGATAATTCCCAAATAGCGCTTTCAATTATCATATTAATTTGGCAATGATAAGGAAGAAAATCCCTCATCCAATAAGAGAGAATCCTTATCACCCAGTCCCGATTGGAAAAACATATCTTGTCATCTGGCGCGTGGTGAAAGGTATGTAGACATATGCACAAAACTTCATTCCTTAGGCAGTTGATATTCTCTTCCACAAGAAAGTAGCTTAGACATTGGAGCGACGCGGACGAGTCCTGTCAGAGTCCTTTTTGTTTCTTGTTTTGCGGAGGAGCTGACACAGGCCAGCGGGCCAGAGCTGGCGCAAATCCGGTACGCTCGGCCCGATTCGGGTTGAAAAGGAATCATCAGATGAAATGGGTCATTTTTCACGTCAAGTGAATGGGCACCATTAGAAGACAAAGGGTGTGCTTTATGCATATAATATGCTTTAATATTTTTTAATATATCTTGATTGGTGAACCTTACCATATTAGGAAATGCTTTCGATCTACGGTAGAGACAAAATTTGTTTTCCTAAGATCTTCATCTCAAATTCATTTTCAAATATTTTTCTTTACATTTTTGTAAGCTCTTCAAAAGTCCCAACAAGATTTAATCATCAACATACATAATAGTACAAGTCGGTTTTTTTTGATTTCTTGATAAAGATGCATGAGAATATAAGGTTGTTCACATACTCTTCTTTCAGTAAATACTCGTTAAGGCAATTATACCACATGCGTGTAGATTGCTTCAATCCATTTAAAGACCATTGTAATTTGATTGAGCACATGCTACGAGACTTTGTACTATTTTCTTTAAGTAATTTAAATCCTTCAACGATTTTCATATATATGTCATTATCTATGGATCCATATAGATAAGTTGTAATGACATCCATGATACACATATCTAGCCCATCATAAATTATTAAGCTTATTAAAAAACGAAAAGTAATTGTGTTCGTGACAAGTGAATACGTTTCCTTATAGTCAATATCAGATCTCTACGAGAAACCTTGTGCTATTTTCATAAAAGACGTTGTCAAGTTTGATAGTCTTTATGTGATAATTAGGAAACTGTGCTCGGAATTTGATAATTTGTGTAAAGAGTCTAGCAAAGGCAACATTTCATGTGGAAATAAGACAAACATGTATGACATGCTCGTAGAGCATACAATAAAGACAGTAAATGTAGGATGGTCACATGGTGATGAATAGGTCGCATATGTGCAGCAGTGTATTCTTTCTTAGAAGGCTGGATTGAAATATAACTACAAAGTTGTTTATTGTCGGTGTTCTTGTGAGCAAGCAGCACATAGGTATTCATTAGGTAAAAAATCTTATTACGATTCTTTGGTGGATGCCCATGTGAGTGTTCTATGATTCTACTTGCATCATTAAAGACCTAGGGTGACCCCGACATGTCATGCGAAAGAACAAAGTCTTTGGGTGGACGAATACGGTTCATGACAACATATGACTTGATAGACTTTATATTTGTCTGATATAACCTAGAGGAAAGGTTGAAAGTTTTTCCATTATAATTTCTTGTCATAAGCAATAGAGGTAATGTAAAGACATTTTGTAATACTTTCATTCATAGTTTCAATATGATATCCATTTATGCAGATACCTTTAAAGCTAAGAAAATTATTTGTGGATTTGCTAGAATATAATGTATCATTGATATGGAACCTAGTTCCATTTTTTAGCATTATGTTTGCTCTTTCGAAGCCTTCAATTAAGTTTGTATTACTAGATATGGTACTCACGTTGACATTTGTTAATGTCAAATCTAAAAATATCTTTTATCTCGAAGAATTGTATGTGTGGTTACTGTCCAAACTTCGAAACATACATCCTCATAATTTTGAGATAAATAACACATGGAATTAAGATAAAACTAAAACTATAGATAATATAAATAGTAATGTAATGGATGTAATAACAAAATGATATTTTATTTAATTTAGATATAAGAAGCATCATTCAGTAGCAGTATTTTCATCATTTATCAAATAGTCCATTTTTCACTAAAACCTTCAAAGAAATCAGTATCATAGTGAGTTAAGTCTAATCCATTTATATTAGTAAAGTTCATTTCTATCTCTTTTCATTTTTCTTTGATTGATACTTCGTAGATGTTGGCCAAATGTTTGGGTGTACGACAAGTAAGCGCCAAATGTCTTTTCATACCATCGTGAAATTAGCCTCGTTTGAGTGCGGTGCTTGTTTCTTGTTTCACCTTGGTATTATTCCACTTATGGTGGTTTCATGAGGTTTTCATTTTCTGAGAATTTGAATGATTACTACCACGAGTTTCATGGTATCGGAAATTCCTTCCACGACCATGACCACGTCACCGATATGTGTTTGAGATGATATAAATTCCGCGATGAATGATTCGGACCACCATTGGATTTGGACTAGTGATTTCTTATCAAAAACTCATTATTTTGCTTAGCGCAGAAGACATGATATCAATTCCAAGTATTTTGTAAATTTATACTCGATGTTCTTCAGCGTCTTTATAGGAGCACATTCGAGGCATGAAATGGTGAGCGTTTTTTTCTAACATGTCTTCATACGTAACTTTCTCTTCGCACAACTTTAATTGAGAATTTATTTACAACCTCAGGGAGATTATATTCTTCAGCCTATTTTAGAAATCATGACCTTTGGTGCATCTATTCATATCGAAGCTTTTGGAGAATCAGTTTTGTGATGTATCTCTTATTCAACACTCATTCCATAGGGTGAAGGGATCCTTTATTATAAGGTATTCACTTTTTAAATCTCAGCCAAAGATGAAGTCATAGAAGGAAATCAAATCTTTTCATACTTGAGTGCATGTAAGGATGTTTCAGATTTCTTTTCCTTTGTTCAGTAAACTTCAAATTCAATTCTTCAGAATCATTTAGGCATTAAGGGATCCAAGATAAATAGTGCTAGTGATGTCAAGTCTTTATGGCTGAAGTTTATGATATTTGACACTTTGTCGACAATCTTTGATCTATGATATAGTATTAGAATTGATTTTGACAAATAAAGATATAAATTTTAGCTTATAAGCAAAACTAAGTATAATTATAAATATATAAAATCGAAATAACTTTAAGCTAGGGTTAGAGAATTACTTTCCGAGCAAACTCATGTTGATAATATGTTGTGAATATATTATAAAAACAGACTTTAAATAGAAATGTATTTATTCTCTTTGTTTCATATATCAAAAGACTAGTGATGAGAGAGAAAGAGGTGAGAAGAAATGAAGAGAAAGAGATATGAAAGAACTTATGCTTCTCATCAACATGCCATTATAAGGTATTAGTGGAGTCTTTAATAGGCTTCTGAAATCTTTGTACTCTTTAGAGTGTAATGAAGACCAATTAAATGGTACTGATGAATATGAGTTTATTCACAATTGTCAAAGGATTCATGTATGAGGTCATTCACTACATTAATGAATGAACATTTACAACATCTTTACTTATTGTTATTATTATTTAAAATATTAAAAATAAAAGTTATGTTGTAAATCAAAAGAATTAGAGAGAAATAAGGAAGAGACAAAGAGAGAATTCGGAGAGTGCATTGATCTTCATTTCATGTTGAACAAGCCTATTGCGGCTTATAGTGAGAAGGCCAAAAGCCTTTACATAATTGATACATTAATTGATGTACATAATGAATGACATTGTAATCAGCATATATAATAAGTGATCTCGTAATCAGTGTGTCATTATGGTTATTCAAAATCCAATATTTATAACACTCCCCCTGGAATGACCATAACATCAAAGAACATGCCTCATTAAAACCTTACTAGGAAAAACCCGGTGGGACAAAAACCTAGTGAAGGAAAGAATTTTATGTACTTTGAAAGTATAACTACCTCATTAAAACCTTATTAGGAAAAATCGGTGGGACAAAAACCTAGTGAAGGAAAAAGAGTACAATATACTTTGAGTATTTAACGCTCCCCCTGATGTCTTAATATCTCAATGTGGAGATCTTTGAGTCTCCTCATTCCAATTGGCATAGAGAGAAATTTCTTGAAGGTCGTAGCAGTAATGCCTTAGTGAATAAATCTACGAGATTATCACTGGGCTGATTTGTTGTATATCGATCACCATTGTTTTGAAGCTCATGTGTGTAAAAGAACTTTGGAGAAATGTGCTTTGTTAGGTCTCCTTTGATGTATCCGCCTTTGAGTTGTACAATACAGGCGGCATTATCTTCATATAATGTTGTTGTTGTGTTTGAAATAGAAGGAAGACCACTAGAGTCACGAATATGTTGAATCACTGGATCTTAACCCATGCGCTCCTTGTTTGCCTGTGTATTTGCTATGCTCACGAACTGATTGGAGGAGGTTGCCACCATGGTTTGTACTTAGGATCTCAGAGATGGCAGTGTGCCCGCAGTAAATACATATCCACGATTGTGATCGAGGCTTTATGGGGATCAAAGGTATCCTGTCAGTATAGCCAAGTAATTCTGGTTTTGGCACTTTAGAATAAAGAGCCCCATATCACTTGTCACGAAGGTATCTCGGCAAATGTTTTACTCGTTCCAATGCCTAGGTAGGCGAGCTATATCTTGCAAGCAAGTTCAGAAAAGGCTATGTCTGCGGCCTTGTACAATTTGCAAGATACATTAGTGCTCCCAATGACACTTAAGTATGGTATACGGACGGAGTTTCTCATTCTCTTAACTTTAGGGCGAAATAGATTCTTTATTCACTTCAAGTGATCTTATAATCATGGGAGTTAAGGGGATGGGCTTTGTCCATGTAAAAGTAACCGGGACTTTTTCAATGTATGTTGATTGATGAATAAAAATCCCATTTGAAAAATACTTGATCTGCAGGCCGAGGCAATATCTAGTTTTACCTAGATCTTTCATCTCAAATTCTTTCTTTAAATAATTAGCAGTTTCTAAGAGCCCTTCAGGGGTCCATATTAGATTCAAATCATCCATATCACTATTTATAATTGTCAAAGTTTGAAACCTGTTTTCTTGATAAATACACATGATGATTAAGTTATTTACATATCCTTATAACAATAAGTATTACTCAAGCGATTGTACCACATTCTACCCAGTTGTTTAAGTCCATACAAAGATCGTTACAACTTTATTGAATACATACGTGGTTTGAAAATTTTGCTTAGGCAATGTAAATCCTTCGAGTTTTCATGTATATGTCACTATCATGGATCCATATAGTATGTTGTGACAACATCCATAGTACATTTCTAGTCCTTACGGGGCGCAAATGTAGTAAATATCTAGAAGGTGATTGCATCCATTCTTTAGTGAATATATACCCTCATAAATTAATCACCAGGGTCTTTGTGAAAACCTTATTACCTTGAGGCGGAGCTTTATATCGTACGATTTCATTATTTTCATTTAACTCGTCTGATGAAAATCCCAATATCAGCAGACTTAACATTCAGTGTTGGAATTCACAGTCCAAATACCTCCCTTTTATTAAAACAATTGATTCTGCTGAATTGCTTCTTTCATTTTTCCCAATCTTGTCGATTTCGACATTCATTTATAGTTGTGGCTCCCGATCATCGTTATTTTATAATACACCCAGCCACTTGGAAAGAAAAAGCATTACTAACAAGAGTATTTCTACGGTCCCGTATTTATAAGCGATTAATATAATTTATAGAGATCTCTTCATTCACTAGGAGATAATTAGTCGATTCTGACTATCTTATAAGCTACTTTTCTTCTAACCCCTTGTAATGTATTTGGCTCAGCGGGGGGCGGCGCTATCGTAATAGGCTCTTGGAATGGTTCATCAAAGTGTACTTCTGAGTAAACAACTTATTAGATTTTCTTTTCCTTGGAAAGAATCTTTAGATCCCAGATAGGTCTTCCCACGTTTTCGAGACGTGGTTTAGATGTACTAATAGCATTTCCCGAATCCTAGGGATTTCAATGTCTTTGGTGTATTAGCAATTTGGAATATGTGACTACTCCGCTATTCGGTTAGTGAAAGCATACGGTAATTGATGCGCAAGATCTGTAAATGATTCTTTGAACTTCTGATTGAGATTGTTTTAGTCTGAGGATCAAGATGCAGCAATGATGGGTATATTCCAAGTAATTTCATGCCATTTATTATAGAATTGGTTTATCGCCCTAATGGGTACGACGATTCATCGAAAATGACGATCGTAAAGCGGCGGTAAGATTCCTGACAAAGGCCGAGGTATTGTATAATCGATGTAGAATGAAAACCTACACTAATCTGCCCAATCGTTGAGGACCCATTTTGGAACGTTGGTTTTGGAGGAATAGGGACATAAAGCGCACAACCAAATACCGCGTAAATGAGAAATATTTGGTTGGAACCGAAGCAATTTGTAAATGAGAGAAATCATGATCTGATAGGAGCGAAGCGGTATCAAATTTTGACATGTAGTAGGCATGGCCCCCGACGGATATTAAGGTAATTTTTGGTTCTTAAGGTAATGGTCTGGCAATCCATTGCAAATGTAATGAAAGGTCGGCTAGTCCATTAGGTATGTGTATGAAGAACGAGATATTGAATCTACATGCGATGACGCTGCAATAGTCATGAGAGTAGCTTTGAAGAAAATTCTTGGCATTATCCAAGCGGATAGTTTTTAATAGGATGATCGGGGAAAATGTGCTCGAAGTTTGATAATTTGTGCAAGTAAACGAGCAAAAAGCAAGGTTTGGTAGAAGAAGGCCAAACATAGGACCAGCGGTTGATGCATCAGCGAAACCATAAAATAACGAAATGGTCTTTGGTGAATTGATAGGTCCTAAATGTCTCCTTGAATACGTTCGAGGGGTGGGGTGGATCATAATCGACTTTTAGAAGAAGGTTGGGTGATAAACTTCCCTTGAGTCTGAACAATACGATTGTAATGATTGTGACTCGATATATGACCATTAGTCGAGGAATGACCATTAGATTGGTGAAGTATCACGCCTAAGCATAGAGGTGCTGGATGACAGTCGTTAAGCCTTACCATAGAACGATAGTGGTGAATTCTGGAACGATTTGAATTGCATAAGATTCAACATTAGTAATGGTGGTTAGATATAAAGCCACACATTCTAATGATCGCAATTTTAAGAATACATTTTGTGTATATCATGAGTGGCGTGTGGGAAAAATTAGTGATGTCGTAGCTCATTGTTTCACAGATGGTATCCATTCAGCGGATATCCTTAAAACTAAGCAAATTGCATTTGGATTAGATTGAGATAAAGGGCATCTTGAAGGTGAAATAGTACCACACAGTCAGAATAATAGTGGCTTTATCGGGTAGTGATTAAGTTGACAAGGCCCAGGAAATAGTAGTAACATTAGAAGGGGCCCCAATGTTAATTGGGAAAAAATACTTCTTTTTACGTAAATAGATGAGTTGTAGCACGATGCAGACCAAAATATCTCGGTGATATTGACTCGAGGTGGCTAATTTGGGAGGAGCATCCCATGTTGCTTCAAAGTTATAGAAAAATAAGGTTTAGAAATTAAGAAGAAATATTATTGAAACATTGAAAACTTCTGTGGAGAAATGGAATTACATAAGAAAATAAAGAAAAGAACTAATCAGAATTGACATACTTACGTCACGATTATATGAAATATTTCCATTGGGGTTCTCAATCCCGAAACATCAGTGGGCGATCCATGCACATACCCGTTACCATCAAAGAAATTGACTTGATATCCTTGCCTTTGCCTTTGATTGATGCTTGGTAGAGATCGACAAAAGTTTGGCGTCTGGCCAGTGCGTGACCAATGACCCAGATCATGCCACATGCATAGCGAAGCATTATCTTGTTGGCGTTGGGTGATATTACGGTCGGTTGCTGTGGATTTGGGAGGCTTGGCTGTGGAATTGCTTTTCTTATTTTTGAAGGGACCATTGTTACGATTTCTAGAATTATCACCACGGCCACGCCCTCGACCACCACCACGTCCTCGTCCTTTCCCCCTAGACGGCCCATTTTTGTGCCCTTGTCTATTGCTATGGGGTGAGGCAAAAGTAGCATTTGCTTCAGGAAATGCTTTAAACCTGGAGGGCTGAGATTGATGATTTTAAACAAAAGTTAGTTCTTCTTTTAGCATGAGAGACAATACAATCCAATTCGAATATTTAGTAAATCGGCGCTCTCTATGTTGCTGCTACGAGGGCACATTAGGCGTGAAAGTGTTAAAAAGTTTTTCGAGCATATCCTCATCGGTGATATTCTCCTTTAGCTTTAATTGCGAACTAATCTCGAAATAAAAAAGCGAATTGTATTCGCTAACAGGACAAAATCTTAGGCATAATCTGACCAATCATATCTTGCTTTGGGGAGTATCACTGTTTTCTGGTGGTTATATCGGTCTTTTAAACTCTGCCAGAGGACCAATGGGTCTTTCTTTGTAAAATTCATTCTTGAAGACTCTATCAAGATGATAGCGAAGAGAAAATTAAGGCACAGCGATTACGCAAGGATGCACTATTATTTTCTTTGATAGTTTCTCCACGTTGAAGCATCTAAATTAACATTCTTTTATCAAATCGAGGATAAGTAGTTGTTGCGAAATATCAAGGGCAACAAATTCTAATTTTGTGAGGTTAGACATATTACGAAAATAATAGAAATAATAAATTAAGAAAATTTGTAATAAAATGATCAAAAAATTTAACAAGAATAAATAAATAAATATAGATTCTTCAAAGAATAACAAAATAAATGACACCATTTTCTTGGTATAATTTTGTAAAAATTCTTAGAGATTTAAGAAGAATTCTTATAGAATTTAAAGTTTGACAAAATTCATCTAAGAGTTATTGCAAAATGGAATTCTTCGGGAATTGAGTATGATGGTGAGTTATAATTGCTGAATAGAATTCTACTGGAATTCATGTTAAATTGAAAAAATGGGTATCAAATGCTTATGGAAATGATACCATATAGAAATAGAAAAAATAACAAATAAATAAAGTAGCACAATGGTAGAGTGTAAACAATAGTATGATGGAAGTTATTGGTTTCGAATCACAGTGAAAGTAACGAAATGGGGTTGGGCGAATATTGTCGCTTTGGCCCAACCCGGTAAACTTTCAACGGGTTTAAAGCGCGTCGCTTGGGTTAAAGGGCACCATGTATAAGCGCCCGAGGACGCCGTCACGGGACGATGTGGGATCAACGGGATCCACGAGAAACACACCCGCATCTCGGCGTCGTGCGATAACGTGTTGTAAATCAAAAAGAATTAAAGAACAAAGGAAGAGACAAGAAGGAATTCGGAGAAGTCGTAGTCTTAGTTTCATGATTAAACTGTTATAAACATAGTGAGAAAATGCGCTATAAATAATCGATGAGTGATGTAAATAATGAATGACATTGTAATCAACATATATAATAAGTGATCTCGTAATTAGTTTGTCATTATGGTTATTCAAAATATAATATTTATAACAAGTTGAGATTTTTACTATCATTTATTAATTTCTTGTTCACAAGTATTATGGGATGTCATTGCCTATCTCATATAGTCAATCACTCGGCATTTTAAAATGCAAAGGGCATAGGGAAGGGAAGGGTCCGAGGTTTGAGTCATAGTGAAGATAGTTTATTATATTATAAGCTAAATGTTTAGAAACTTTAAAAAAGTACCATGGGAACAAATTATATATGAAAATTAAAATAAAATATTAGATATTAAAATTATTTTAAAATGTTATTTAGAAATAATTTCATCATTTTTATATGGATGCGTTTTTGCTTATTTAAACATCCTAGTAAGCTTTGATTATACTTGATTTAACAAAAATTAAAAGTTAGTGCGTTAGGAATAAAAATAAAGTGAGACACCAAAATAAAAAAATGAAAAATGTAAAAACTTGATTGTTATAAATAAGTTGAGATATAAAAATAAAAAAATAAAAAAAAAAAAAGTTTAAATTCTTGATTGAACAAAAATGAAAAATCACAAAGGATTTTGCCATTGAACAAAATAAAGTTTAGACATCAAATAGAAAAAAATAAAAAAGTCGATACCCCATTTATTTTATTAACCTTCAAAATTTTAATCTTATTCTCACGTGATTCTATTTATAAAAAACACAAGTATTAAACTTTTTTTTTAAAAAAAATTTTCAAAAAATAACAAAGTAAAAATATAGTTTCTAAAAAACATTCTCAACATTAAAAAAGTATTCATTTAAAACTACTTCTAATTTATTGAAACACTCTTTTTGTTCAAACGTGAAAACAATATTAAAAAGAAAGAAAAGGCCCCGTAATATCCTTCCAGGGACTTGGCGCTGAAGCAAGACAAATTTTGATTTTTCGATCGAATAACGGTTATCAACGAGGCCACAAACGATATTGTCAGCCGTAGTGGTTGTGCGTCGATAATGGGGTGAAATGTTGGAAATTCACGATATTTGGAGAAATTTCAAGACTATATCTCAACTCCTCATCATGGTGAAATTTAGAAAAATATCGGTAAAATATGATTGTCTCGGATATTTGAACCATCAAATCATGGTTATAATTAAATCGCAAATAGTTTTGACAATCCAATGACTATTTTGATTTTAAAATTTACTATAAATATTACAAAAATCATATAATTTCTTTACAAACTCATCCATACACATCAAACTCCATTTAATATAAATTAATATTTTTTCATGATTTATCTTAATATTTTGAAGATCTTGTTATGAATATTGTATTAAATCGAGATGAAATCCATGTCAAAATAATGTAGTAGAGTCATGTGGAAGTCTTACATTTAGTTTTAAATGACTATTGTAATGTAATTTCTTGATAAATTATAATGAATATTGTCTTCAAAAAGTGTATATTTGTTTGTTTATATCTTTTTTATTGTTCAACAACGTATTTATATGAATTTTAAAGTATTTTTGTTAATTTTCGTTTTACCGATATTTTTGTCAAAATATCTACCGATATTTATCGATATTTTAATATATCAGTAAAATTCAATCTGGAAATATATCGTAATTGATGTTTATTCGCTAAATGAAAAAACCTATGGAACATGTTTACTCCGGGAAAGATGAAATTAACACTTGATGTGGCAAGCATGCACAAATTTGTCTCCCTACTGTGCAAGCACTCGTCTCTTGTAAACAAGTAGTAGATCAACTGGAGGCTCTGCTGGCGGTGCAGGAAGGAGTCAGAAGACGTCTTTCATGACTTGGCTGCAGGGTAGGGGATACATGGGCAATATGGAGAGGATGAATCTTGGACTGACAGGTGGCACACACGAAGCTGGTGGGAAGAAGCGAGATACATGCCAACAACAACAGATAAGATATGTGAGATTGTGTTTACCTGTTGGGCGGTTTTGGAAGAACAGGAACACTCCTATTTGTTTGGAGCCAACAAGTGTAATACGTGGCGAGAGAAATGCTAGCGGTATGGCAACAAACTCACACCCACCAGGTGATCCCGCAAGCAAGCACAAGATTCGATTGCTAACTCTCCTCGTTGGTTCGTTCCCTCCATGCCCAGGCTAGCTACTTGAAGTGCAACATTGATGCTGCTCTCTTCTTGGCACAAGAAAGTATAGGCTATCTATGGGATGATCACCCGGGACTCCCACAGGTAACACGAGGTGGCTGCATGCATGGGGCACGGAGTAGACCCATATTTAGGTCTAGACGGGATAGAAAGCCAAGTTCAATTATTATTTTTATTATTATTAGTTATTTATTTTAATTATCTTTTGAGGATTTGCTCTGCTTGCAGGTTTTTAAGATTTATCATTAGGGTTTTGTGATTTATCTGTTAGGATTTTTAGGATTTATACGTATGATTTTTGAGATTTATTCGTTAAATTTTAACTGGTCTTTTATAAATAACGTCTTATGTTATTGTTTTGGTAAGACATATAATATTGAAAAAGCTGAGAATTTCGTTTTATTTATTTGACAAGCTTTCTTAATTTTATTCTTACGTAATCGGCTCATTAATTTGATATTAGAGCATAACTTTGATCAGAGATCAAGTTATTATATTTGTCCTGCGTGACTGCATGCATGGGCCGATGTGTGCTGAAGCTTTGAGTTGTCGAGATACCTTGTCTTGGCTGAAAGAATTGCGGTGGAGACGAGACGGACAATCCGATGCAGTGTCTAAAATTATTGAATATACTTCCTCAATTAGGGTGAATTTGAGGGACTGTAAATGATTGCTGAATCAGATACCAGAGAGCAGCCTATTTCCAAGGAAAAAGAGAAATAATAAAATATAATATATGATAAAGATGGTGAGGAGGATGGTGGTTCTCAAGTCAAGGCTGCAAAGGCAGGGCATGTGAGCGTGGAGGGAGGGGGCGCACCTTTAATCACGTGAGGAGCGCATGGAGGTCACTGATACGGACAGAGTGGGTCCCACATCCGGCCGTTCGCCAATTGGGTCGTGATGTACACTCAAATAGGAAGCGCGTGACTGCGTGAGAGACAAAGGAAAATAAAAAAGATGATAATACTTAAAAGTAAAACGCTGCGTTTCAGTCGCCGGCTGGTCATGCTTCGAGAGTCGTGACCCCGAAAACACTTTGAATTCGCTTCTAATTTCTAAATTCTAAATTCTAAATTCTAATTCTACCAAACACTTCTCTCTTTTTTTTTCTCATCCCTTCTTTCTCTCTCTCTTTCTCTCTCTCTCTCTCCCCCCTTAATCCTCTCAATATCTTCATGGACCTTACTTCCACATCAGCAAACCCTACCTCCTCTTTCTCCTCATGTTCGTGTTTCTCTTCGCTTTTAGCATCAGTTGATATCCGAATTAAGGTAGATCTGATTCCTCGATTTTCTTTTTTGATTTTCTTTCCCTTTTTAGGTTCTTTCCTTAATAGCCGACTGATCTGATTGGGTCGACGGTTGGGGTTTCTTTTGACGACTCACGGATCTGATATCGTTCTCTTTTGTCAGCTTTGTTTTGAAAGCCACTTTTGATTTTGACCTGCGATTGTGCATAAATATTGGGGGGTTTTTGTTAATTGGGAAGGTAAAAGGTAAGGGCATGGCTATGTGATTTTGTGTTGCTTGTGAGAATATATTGTTTTTTTATTTTTGTCCTCTCTACGTAAAAAGTTTTTCAACATCTTAAAAAAATTCTAGGGTTTTTGAGTTGTCGTCTTTAGTTTGATGAAACGGAGTGTTTTTCGATTTTTGTATTTTTTTTAATAAGTTGAAGAGGAAGCTTGTTGTCAAGTCACGTCTGAGCCGCATTTAAAAAGAAGATTGACTTTAGGATAAGGTTAGGGCAACGCATGTTTTGTGCAATCGAGGGTTATTGAATTTGATGAGCAGTTTAAGATTGTTGGATCGGTGGAGACAAGGTTTCGGTCTTTTGGGTCTACGTGTTCCTGTAATTGATGATAGGTATCTTTGCTAAGCCAGAAAAACATGATTTTTTTAACCTCGGGTTATTAATTTTTAGATTATACAATATTTTTTGTAGGTTTTTAATGCACCTTGAGTTTGGAGAAATTTATAGTTTAATTTTTTCGTTTGCCATGTTTAGATTCTAAATCCGGTTAAAAGGGTGGGAAGTTCAGATTAATTGATTGTATTTTATATTATATTGCTTGATATGATTTCTAGAATTAGAAACAAGCAGTTCATATGAAGTTTTAGTTGTTCAGTATGCGTGATTTTTTGCTGCTTCGAGTTTTCATATTTCTAATGGGATTATTAGGTGTGTTCTAATGCTCTCTGCTTTGAAAATTGTTATATACTCACCCAATTGAATATTAAAATTTGAGAGGCTCTTGAGCGAGCAGACTATGTCTTACTGTACCATTATACCAAAAGAATATTAAGCTTCCTTTTGCAGGTTACTCCACCGAAATGTGGATCTTGCTTAAACCTCCATCAAATGAGTATGATAACACAGTTAATGTGTATATTGAATTGGTTTACAACAATGTAGAGTGTGTAGGATTTTGACTAACATTGATTGGCTAGGAGCAGATCAATATGAAAACTACTTGGTGTTTGTATACCTGATTCTATCTGGGTTTGGGTCCTGCCCGGAAATTTTTGGAAGGAAGCCTGTCTTATAAGGGCAGCTGCTATTTAAATAGAAGTAAATTCTTATGCCAATTGTAACATATGATGTCAATCTTTTGTTTGTCTTTTGATTTCTAGCTTCAAAGAATTCAGTTATAGTGTAGACCTTGCATATTTTAATAGAACCTTGTGAACTATTCCTTCCTTTTGTTTTTTGAAATTTTTTATCATTGCTTCAACAATAGCAAAGGTATTCCATGGGAACATTTTGTGGCACTTGGTTTAAGCTTGTGGTATAAGGATCTAGTCATGCCAGCACTGTTTGCTGGTAGGGTTGCTGAAATGTCGATTTATGCCTGTGTTGAATGAACTCTTTAGTATGATTAATTTTTTCTGGAACAAAGCAGCTTGCATGTTATCTGTTTGCTCCAGTTTCTTAGAAGTTTTCTCCTTTTTTTTTTCCCTGCCTTTTCCTTCAGCCTGTGATTTTCTGAATCATTGAGTCGATTGTTATTCATACAAAGTTGATTTTGACTTTAGGCGGTTTAGATAAAATATTGGATGGCTGATGATTGTACAAATGGATAAAATTTGGCTCCCTTCAACAGGGGGCTTGCTCAACGTCTTTATGACAAGGTATCTCGTTTTTTCTTGCAAAGTTTGAGCACCTATCGATTCCGCTTTCTTCTGTAAATTTTCACAAATCACGTATAAATCTGTCTAAATATATTGGTTCATGGTATGTTGACATTGACTGTTTGGCAGAATATTGAGTTGGAGAATAGACGTCGGAAGTCGGCCCAAGCAAGAATTCCCTCAGATCCTAATGCCTGGCAACAAATGCGTGAGAATTATGAAGCCATAATTCTCGAGGATCATGCTTTTTCTGAACAGCATAATATTGAATATGCTCTCTCTGGCAGTTTGCATTACCGTGAATTGAGGAACTGAAGAGCTCACTTCCAGTGCTGCTTTAGCTTCTTCAGGCTCAGCCACATCTCCAGAGTGCAAAGGCCCACCTCGCCTGATCGGAGTTGCAAAAATACGTCTGCAATTTAAAAACTTCCTTTCTGGAAACAACTGGATTTACCATGAATAATTTTAAAAATCAGAGTGATATGGGCTTCCCCTGGGAAATTTCTCTGAGAGTCAGAAAATAATTGTTATGGAAAGATGCAAAAAAGAAATCTACAGAGATTAAGAAAGGGTTGATATCATGTCATAGTTATTTGATATGCATGGTGATCTTGCTCGTTACAAAGGACTATATGGGGAGGGTGACTCCAGAACTCGTGATTATGCTGCAGCTTCCAGTTACTATCTGCAAGCTGCGTCTATCTGGCCGTCAAGTGGAAACCCTCATCATCAGGTTCTACTTTTGAATTCTGCTACTAGTGACCTCATTTGTACTAATTTTCCTCCTCATTCTTTTCCCCCTTGTGTGGATTATTTCATTAATTTATTTCTTTCAGCTGGCAATATTGGCTTCCTATTCTGGCGATGAGTTGGTGGCTGTATACCGGTACTTTCGGGTTGGCTGTAGATAGTCCTTTTCAGCTGCAAGGATAGCAGTTGTTGCATTTGAGAAGGTATTGTTTCATCTGTTTTCTGTGTACTGTGCTGTTTTTGTTGAAATATTTAGGCTGTTCGCGTATTCTGCCATGATTAATGAATCCATATTCATCTTATCCTATTAAAATTGTTTCATGTCTTTCTCTTCCATCTTCAAGTGGACTAAGCAGCCTGCAGCGAAGCAATGATGATTCTTTCTTGACTAGGTTCTAATTTGTTTGCACAAATTTGTGTTTGCTTGTTTATAGGTAGTTTTCTTTTCTTTTTCTCCCCAAACTAATTGGTTCTCTCTGTCACCTGCCCCTGTGCATGCACATGTGAATGTTTGTAAACACATGTCATGTGTGCAATGTAAAACATGCATGTCTCTGCAAGGATGGTGCACTAGCCACGCATCATGTGATTGTGTCTGGGTGTGCATCGTTGTCTATCTGTGTTGAATAGTCAAAACACTTTTAATATCTTGATGGCAACTTGTTTATTCTAAAGAAAATTCATGTTCTCTCTAGAATGTAAATTAGACCATTTATTTTATAAGTTGTCATGATTGATTTTGATTCCCTCTCTTGATCAAACTGACCGTCAGAGGCCCCAAATGCCACACTTTCCCTTTCAGGAATGGAGCTATCTAGAAATGAAGCTTCAACATTAGTTTAATAAATAATCATTTATGTAGCTTATGGAGGTGGTGGCACTGCATCATCCCAACGCCTCTATACCAACCTTCCATCCTCTAGTGCCCATAAAATTAACCAATCCTGACACAGTGACAGCTACACCATTATCTCATTGTACTTTTCAGAGAATACATTATTGGGCCTGGAATTGGAATAGCATGAGGAAGGATGATTCTGAGCTTGACTCATGGCACTCAAAGCAATCATAATTGGACAGATTGTGGTAATGGTATTGAGTGGTGGTCAAAAGAGTTGTATAGTATATATTGTTGAGGAGCATTGGCCACGAGAATATGAGATGGATGGTTTTGATTTAACAGTTGGGGATAACTGATATTAAGATTTAGTGAGGGCCTTCCCTTGCATTTATCTCTTTAAATCTTAGCTTAAGTGGCAAGGCTTAGAAGAGAGTTTTTTCTAGGCTCAACTGCTTGGGTTGGGTTAGATTTGCAGCCACCAACCTCAATTAATAAACACTGGCACAGTCACAGCTTGATCTCTAATCAAGATTGCTCCTTAAATCAATCAGCCTTTTTTCTAAGGTTAGGGTTAAGTTCTGATTAGGTTTGAGTTGATTGGTTTTAGACTCAGGTTTGGTAGGTTGTTCAGTTTGTAGGGAGTAAAATTTGGATTACATTGAACTGAACCCATTTATAATGACATTTATCTATTTTTATAACAGAATTTTTTTATTCATTGATTCTGAAATTAAGTTAATAATTGAAACTTCATTTTGAGACAATAACATGGAAATAAACATAGATCTATCTTAGAAAAATGGAAATATAAATAAATTTGACAACTTTTTTCCTTTAAAATTATTTGCAACCAAATAGAACAAATGTATTATTTGGGATCTAGGTTAGGTTGATGTCTTTTTTTGGTGGATTGTATGATCACTCATTTACCCGTGAATCAAGGAATAATCCATGATTGTGGAGTCAAATAATGGGATGTCTTAGTTAAGTCTTCAACTCCTCTTTGGCTAGTCAGATATCAGGCCTGTCCCTCATGTAGTATGGAATTCTTGGTTATTGAAGTTATCTTCTTTGCTGGGGCAGCTGCCAGTAGATTTTGACTGCTGGGTAGCTCAAAATATATGAGTTGGAGAATTCCCTAATAGATGTAAATACAAAAGAAGATGAAAAACAGGGGATCCTCTCTCCTTCATTGCGCAAAATCGTGCAATTTATTAGGTTAGTTTTGCTTTGTTTGATATGCAATGGGTTATCATACAATCAGGGGATTTTCTTAGCTGGTGTGGTTCTTTTTGTTGGTAAGAAAGAAGAAAGGCCTGGAAGGTTGGTATGTCATCCATGTTTTGTACTTTATAGAAGAAATAGAAGATCCTTTGATAGTGTGGAAACCTAGGCCAATTAAAAATTCTTTCTTGAACCTTTTCTGCAGGATTGGGTTAGAATTTTATATCAGGGACAGGTCTTTGTATGTTGCTAGAATTTGTTAATTGATTCAGGCTTTTTGTAGGTGTGTTTGTATGACTTTTTATGTCTTCGCATATTCCCTTTTTGTTGTTTGGTGCTTTATATCTGTGCCATATATGTGTCCTATCATACACTTTCCTTGTCTATATAAAAATTTATTCATACTCTGCTTCTTGTAACGAATCGTCAGAATTTCTCTCAGCTGCTTGGGGATGCTAAAGCTTCACAGTCAAGAGAGTCACCATAATGGATGACTGCCAAGGTAGAGGAAGGGAGACAAGCTTCCATCAAAAGAGTCCAACATGGAGACCAGTATTGTCAAGGGGACAGCATCCAGTACCCATGAGACATTTAAGACCTTCTGCATTCGATTTGTTCGTCTAAATGGAATCCTTTTTACCCGTACAAGGTATCTTGTCCTGAACATTACTGCTTCATTGTTACAATCAATCAAGCTTTATGAAGTAGCCGCTTATATGACTTTCTTTCTTCAGTTTGAAACCTTTAGAGGTTCTCACATTGGTCAACAGTTGTCTGAATGAGCTTCTATCATCTGGACCAGAAGAAGAGATGAATTTTGGTAAAGATGCTGCAGAGAATGGTCTTGTCATTGTTAGGCTAGTCTCCATTCTCATATTCACAGTTCACAATGTGAATAGGGAGACTGAAGGTCAGACTTATGCAGAAATCTTACAGAGAACGGTTCTGCTCCAGAATGCATTCACTGCAATTTTTGAGTTTATGGGTCACATACTAAAGAGATGTGGGCAGTTCTCTGATCCTCCTTCCAACTACACTTCTACACAGCATTCTAGTTTTTGTGGAATGGTTGGCCTGTTGTCCGGATGTTGCTGCCGGCAATGATGCAGATGAGAAACAAGCAACTGTTAGATTGGTGTTTTGGAACCATTGCATATCCTTTCTGAATAAGCTCTTGTTGAATGGGTTGGTGTCCATGGAAGATGATGAAGATGAGACTTGTTTTTCTAACATGAGCAGGTATGAAGAAGGGGAAACCGAAAACCGACTTGCTTTGTTGGAGGATTTTGAGCTGAGAGGATTCTTACCCCTTCTTCCTGCACAAACCATTTTGGATTTTTCAAGGAAGCATTCATATGGAAGTGATGGTAATAAAGAAAAAGCTGGGTAAGAATTCTTGCTGCGGGGAAAGGCCTAGTGAATGTGGTTAAGATTGATCAGAAAACAGTGTTTTTTTTTTTTGATTCGAAGGTAAGAAGTTTGTCATTGGTGTCGAGCCTCCAGAGTATCAAATTGATTTGGCATTTTCCTCATATTTAGGCGTGCCAACATCTAATGGTGTGACCCTAGAATCTCTGGCAGACAAAACCATGAATTTGAGAATTATGCAGCCAAAGGTGCCAAGTTTGGAAGGGGATGAAGGATAGAGGTGATTGTTTTTTAAGCCAACAATGAATGAAGCGATCTGAAATAATTGGTCTAACCCAGACCCCTCACCAGGGCTTGGAGCCTGACCAAAATGCTTCAGCACGTGAATTGCAATTTTATGGTGGTTCTGTCTCTGCTCCTCTCAACAATCTTCACCAGCTTACATCTTTAGATGCAAGTTTACAGACCCCTCACCAGGGCTTGGAGCCTGACCTAAATGCTTCAGCACGTGAATTGCAATTTTATGGGTGGTTCAGTCTCTGCTCCTCTCAGTAATCTTCACCAGCACGGCTTTAGATGCAAGTTCACAGCCACTTGTATCTTATTTGCTAATGTTGTTCCCCAGCATCTGCAACAAATGCAACCACGTACTTCAAATTGGCTTGTGGAAGAGGCAGCTTCTCTTGCAAATGGTTTGAGAAGTTTGAGCTTTTTGGAGAATGGACACCAAATGAAACTTGGGATACAAGAAGATGCAATTGTTTCTTATCCTGCATCACTTCCCCTTCCCATCCAACAATATGCCAATCTTGATGCTCGTGGCATGTTTTATGGTAGGACAAAACCCCGATCGAGTAATTCCATGCAAATGTGGATTCTATTAGTCTCTCAGATTTGTGTGATAGTTTGATTGTAAAGACTTCAGATTTACCATAGAAGTTAGAAAAGCCCAGTGAGCCCAGGCCTGCGCTAGGCACCTAGGGCCTCCACCTAGTTTTAGCTCTATTCCTTCTAAACAGTGACTGACCCACATCTGGCTCAGATTCAATAATGAGAAGAATCCACTAATGGATGATTATAGCTGGTTGGATGAATATCAATTACCACCATAGTTTGAAAGGCGAGGCAACAGATTCCATCAATTATTCACCTAATGCAAATGCTCAAATTGTTAGTAACAATATGCTGTGACTGGGACAATTACTTTTCCTTCCCTGGAAACAAGTTCCAAGCAAATCAAATGGAGAAACGAATGCATGGCAAGATCATCAACCTCATGAGCATCTAAGAGCATATCACAGACAGCTGCAGCAATCACAACAACAACAACTCCTGAAATATCAGCAATTTACTCCACTACCAGCAGATCAATATCAGGGAGTCTGTGGCGGGTGATTATTGTATAGGAATCATTATAGAGCATGGGTAGGTAAAAGATCATATGTTTCTGAACTTGCATCTGAAGTTATAAGGTGGTATTATAAGTTGTGGTTGATTATGAACTCTTCTTGGTGGTTCCTCTGATTTAGTATTTGTCTGTTCTTTAGGTCCTTGAGCGAGTTCTGGTGATCGTCCTGCATTTTGTTGTAGTGCCGATTATGGAACTCAACATTGCATGATCATCAATCATTAATTTAAGTCTTTATTAGAGGAGGATGGTGTGTTGGCATCTTGCAGGCCCTTGCTACTAAACAAAGTGAGTATCTCCTCTTATGTTTTTTTTTTTTTTCTAGATTATCCATGAATCAATAATTAAGCACCTCTTGTTCAAACATTGTGTCTCTAAGTCATTTGATCTAAACATTCTGGAAAAAAACATGGTGCATACAATATATATACAATATATATATATATATATATATATACATATATATATATATATATATATACTATATATATCTTTATCTCTATATATATATATGTTGTTACTTAAAGCAGAAACCTGCTAACTAGTCATGAACATATAAACAAGAACTAAGATTCTCTTCTTTTATATAGATTTGAGCTCTCTCCAGCCCAAGAGGGAAGAGAATTGTGGAACTCTATGATGTGAAGTTCGAAGTAAATGCTTTGTCTGGGTCATTTGGGATGGGAGATATAACATCTTAGTAAAGATCGTCCACAGTTCTTGAGGCTTGTGTTTCAAGAAATTTGAGTGGGAACACAGATGGTGTACTCAATAATTCTACTAAAACTATGATAACGTATTTTGTAGTACCAGGCGTGATGTTATCGATATCATCATCATCATCATCATCATCATCTATCGCTGTTAGCACTGTCAGCTGGCTGATGATACATGTTGTGTCCTTCACCTTCAGTTTTCTGTTTGGAGCTTTGGGCTAAAGTCAGGAAGTTGCTGGGAGGAGCCTGCCTGGGTATCGGAAGCTAAATGAGACTTAAGGGTCATAGTTAAAGCATTAAAACTATTCTGTAAGTTGGTTCAAATGTTATGTCTGGATTATGAATACTGTCTATGGTTACTACTATATGCCTTTGCCTAGTACAAAAACTGGCCTTTCTGTGTTTAGAGGCATATGCAGCATCTTTTCTTTTATTATTAATATCTATGGGTTGTTACCACTGTTGAAATGTGAGGTTGGGGGGAACTGTCTCTGTTATTTTACTAGTAGTGCCTCTATTATAATCCCCCTCCCTCACCTTTATCGTTGAAAGTTTCGGTAGTTTTAGTATGGGAATCTACGGTTTTTGGTAAAATGGGCTCAATTTTTATTGTCATAGCCTAACTTGAGTGAGTTTGTTAACGTACATACCCCACTCATTTTATCAGGGATAAAGTTTGGCACCCCTGGAAGACTCGTTTGTTTCTTGTAAAGGAACTCCTTATTATAGCAGTAGCTCAAGTACACTACTTCCCTTATATGCGTGTCTTCCCTTATTCTCTGTGGAATGTGGCACCACAATGCATTCTGGTGCTGGGGGGCTCAGCTGGACCATAAGAACCATGCTGAGACCTGATACCAAGCATATATATATATATACACACACATGGGACTACTCATTCCTATGGGAGAAATAGGAATGAGGTTGTTATGGCATGTGGCTGATATTGAGAATAAAAGGAGGCAAGTGTGGAGTGGAGTGACGACAGTATCATCCGGCATATCCTCTTTGTTGAGGGGATGAAATAATAGGTTGGGGGTTTCGCTCCCATTGTATGGTACGGTATATTTAGGATATAGGGGGTATTTTTGTAATTTGGTAATATACAGGGTTATTATAAATTTCCTCATATGTAACCCTATTTCGGTGATAGTGAATTTTTGAATTGCCGTTCCTGTGGATATAGACACCTTTGTCGAGCCGTAAAATGCGTGTGTGTGTTATTGTTTTTTTACTGCGATTAGCATCGCGTTTGTTTTATGGATCATGACAAATTGGTATCAAAGCGTAGGCTACGATGGTACGATTTTCTGAAACGTAGTGAAGTTTGATAGGTTCGAGAACTTTGGATTATGGCAGAGGAGGGTTAAGGTTGTGTTGGTGTAACAGGGTTTGATGAAGGTGTTGAGTGGAAAACAACCCGAATGAATGAATGTCATGAATTAAAAGGATTAAAAAACGAGGGTTGTGCTGACTATCAAGATGTGCTTGGACGATGAGGTGATGTACCATATCATGGATAAGGAATCTCTGGTAGCAATTTGGTTGAAGTTGGAGAGTCAGTACATGTCAAAGTCATTGATGAACAAGTTACTTCTTAAGAAGAAGTTATAAGTTCTAAAGATGGTAGAGGGGTTAGCACTAGATCAACACACAAACGTGTTTAATCAGATCATTAGTGATTTGAATCGAGTTGATGTGAAGTTCGAAGAGGAAGACATGACATTGATTTTAATGAATTCTCTACTTGACTCTTACGACAATTTGGTTACTACTTTGATGTGAGGAAAAGAAACCCTGGAATTAGAGGAGATCATCAATGCCCTATTTTAATCAAAGGAAGAAAGCCAGTGATGAGAGTTCACAGGGTTAAGGGCTTATGGCCAAGGGTAATTAGGAGCGTGGGAAACAAGAACAATTGAGTCAGTAGGAAATAAATCTCAATCTAAATCGAGGAGAAGGAAGGATATTTGGTGTTACAAGTGCGGGAAATGGTGATGGTGATATATATGCTTTCATTTTCATCCAGTCGAGATCATTTGACAGATTCTTGGATTATGGATTCAACATGTTCTTATCATATGATGCCTAATAAAGACTGGTTTGACACTTACATTTTAGTAAATTCTGGTTATGTTATGATGGATAATGATGCTTCATGTAGGGTTATCGGAATAGGGAATATCAGAGTTAAGATGTTTGATGGTGTCATCAGAACATTGTGTGATGTTAGACATGTTCTTGATTTGAGGAAGAATATGATTTTATTGGGGACTCTAGACGGTAATGATTTTAATTACAAATATGCCAATGGAGTAATGAAGGTGAGCAAAGGTGTCTTGACAGTGATGAAGGACGAAGGTTACCCGAGGAATATCTATTGATCGATCTGTGATTGTAAGTGGAGTTGCAGCAGAGTAGAGCTGAGTTAAATGATCTGACCTTGTAGTATACTTGCATGTGATTAGGGCATATGGGTGAGCGTGGGATGATGGAGCTTCATAAGAGAAAACTATTGAAGGGTATCAAAACATGCAAGCTCAAGTTATGCAAATATTGTGTTTTTGGAAAACAAAATAAGATGAAGTTCAAGATAGCCACACACAAGACAAAGGGGATTCTTGATTATGTTCACATAGACGTTTAGGGGCCAGTGCAGACATCTTTAGGAGGCAGTGTATATTTTGTGAGTTTTATTTATAGTCACTCACGAAAAGTTTGGGTGTACTTCATGTGACACAAGTCAAAAACTTTTGCCAAGTTTAAGCTATGGAAAGCTGAAGTGGAAAACCAAACATGAAGGAAGATCAAATGCCTCGGGTAGGCAAATCACTGCAGTAGTTGAAGATTCTCATAATTGTGTAGAGAACATGGAATTAGAGCCTTCACGATTCGGAAGACACCTGACATAATGGTATTGGTAGAGAGAATGAATAGATCTATAACTGACAGAGCTAAGTATATCATATTGAATGCAAGACTAGAGAAGAAGTTTTGGGCAGAGGCAGTGAGCATGACATGCTACTTGATCAACAGGTCACCAAGGGCAGCATTAGATGGAAAGTTGCAGAGGAGGTATAGACAGGTAATGAGGTAGACTACTTGGGGTTGAGAGTGTTCGGATGTCCAACCTATGCACATATTGCTGGAGATGAGAGATCAAAGCTTGATGCAAAGTCTAAACAGTGCATCTTTCTAGGATATCAGAAAGGGGTTAAAGGCTTGAAGCTGTGTGATATGAAGGCAAACAAGGTGGTGATTAGTAGAGATGTTATTTTTTTATGAGAAAGCCATGTTGTAAAATACTTAGAAAGAAGAGAAGCAAGCTTCAAAAAATCATGACAATCATGAGTGTGTGGTATAGGTGGAGTAGGGCAAGGAAGGCTAGTGCTCAAAATCACGGGATAAAGTACTCGAATAGGGAAGCTAGTAAGATCAGCGGCCTTATAGTATAGCCTCAGGTAGAGACAAGCGTACTATCAAGCCACCTACTAGATATGGTTTTGAGGATTTGGTTTCTTATGCACTAATCACTAGTAGTGGATGGATGGGTGCTATGGAGGAAGAGATGCAATCTTTGCATAAGAACCAAACATGGTAGTTGGTGGAACTTCCTAAAGGGAAGATGGCTATAGGGTGAAAGTGGGTGTACAAGAAGAAAGAAGTGGTTTCGGAAATGGAGAGTGAAAAGTTCAAGGCTCGCCTAGTAGCAAAGGGTTGGTTACTCATAGAAGCATGAGGTTGACTACGATGAGATATTTTCCCTTGTGGTTAGACATACCTCTATCAGAACAGTGTTGAGTTTGGTAGCGTATTTTGATATGGAGTTGTAGTAGATGGATGTAAAGAAAACTTTCCTTCATGGTGAGTTGGAGGGGTTTGTCTACATGGTACATCTAGAAGGGTTCACTCAACATGGACAGGAACATTTGGTTTGTAAATTGAAGAAATCACTATATGAGTTAAAGCAGTCCCCAAGGCAATGGTACAAGAGATTCGACTCCTACATGATATGAATTGGCTACAAAAGATGTGAGTATAACTATTGTGTTTATGTGAAGAGTCTTGACGACGGTTCATCTATTTTTCTATTTGCTTTATGTGGATGATATGCTGATTGATGCAAAGAGTATGAGTGAGGTCAACAAATTGAAGATTTTGTTGAGCAAAGAATTTGACATAAAGGATATGGGTGCGACCAAGAAGATTCTTGGGATGGAGATTTGTAGAGACGGAGCTCTTGGGAGATTATGGTTGTCTCAAAGTGCTAATGTGAGGAAGGTGTTGGAGAGGTTCAGCATGGAGAATGCAAAACTAGTAAGTACACCTTTGGAAAACCATTTCAGATTGTCTACTACATAGTACCTAAAGACAGATGATGATGTACACGCAGGGAACAAAAAGTCGGTTTTTTCGGTCGATATTTCGCCGAAAAATCGGAGAAAAACCATTTTCCCTTTGAAAATCGCGTGGAGCACCTTGACTGTCTGGTACGAAAAAATATGGTAAATATCGGTAAATATCGGTAAAATATCGTGAAATATCGGTAAAATATTGGTAAATATCGGTAAATATCGGTAATCTATTTTGACTCCAAATTTTTTATAAATACCCATAAAAATCATGATCTCTTTACCAAACTCATCATACATCAAGCTCCATTTAACTCTCAAATTATTTTTCTTTGTGATTTATACCGATATTTTGAGAGAATCTTATTATAGAATATTATCTTTGTCGAATGGGATCCGCCGTCAAATAATGTAATGGAGCCACATCGGTCTTTCATTTTGGTTTTAAATTACTAATGTAATGCCATTTCTTGATAAATTATAATGAATATTATTTTAATAATTGTATATTTACTTATTTATGTCTTTTATAAAAGTTCAATAAATATTTCATGAATTTCAAAGTATTTTTATTAATTTTTGCTTTAAATATTTTTGTCAAAATATCCCAGATATTCTGGAAATATTTACGATATATCAAGTAAAATCCAAAATCACCAAATGTCAATGATGCAAATGTTTTGTTAAGCGTGTACACGACATGTCAAAGGTTCCATATGCAAGTGTAGTGGGGTGCTTGATGTATGCTTATGGTTTGTACAAGACCAGATTTGGCATAGGGTGCTAGTGCGGTAAACTAGTTTCTATCGAATCTAGGACAATCGCATTGGGATGCAATCAAGTGGATCTTCATATACTTGAGGGGGACTACGGACTATGACATCATGTTCAGTAGAAAGTAGAGTGATTCTTCAATTATAGGATATGTGGATGCAGGTTATGTAAGGGATTTGGATGACAAGAGGTCCACCATAGGTTATGTGTTCACTCTTGGTGGAGGACGTGTTTGTTGGAAGTCTGGTACAGTTTCTAGTTGCATTATCTACTGCGGGTGAGGGTATATGGCGTGGCGGGGCTACTAAGGCTTGTGTGGCTTGTAGGATTGGTCGAAGAGTTGGATGTCGGCAAGGTGGAGTTAGGTGCGTTGTGATGGTCGAGTTCATCTTTTGTAAAGAACTAGGTGTATCATGCAAGGACCAAACACATAGATGTGAGATTTCACAAGATCAAGGAGTGGGTCTCTTCTGGTGAGTTGCTGCTTAGGAAAATTCATACTTCTGATAATGCAACAGACATGTTGACAAAACCTATTACCACATAAAAGTTCAAACACTGCTTGGACTTTATTAATATTTCTAGATGCTAAATGGGAGATGCCCCGACCTATTGCCTTAGGTGGAGTTTCAAGCCATGATTGGTTTTTAGCTGAAAGGTGAATGTTGTGAGTGAAGATTGTTATGACATGTGGCTCATATTGAGAGTAAAAGGGGGCAAAAGGCGGACACCTTCTCGCCTTGTGAACTTAGCTTCCTCATTTTTTATTTCAGAGAGAGAGCGAAAGCTGAGTAGCACAACTCCTCCAATGGTGATACCCTAACCTCCTTTGGCGGACAATGGGCAAACTTGTTTGAGGAAGCCACCAGCATGATGGATTAAATGTAACAACAGTACTGATGGTTTTGTTTAATTTCTCTCAAGAACAGAAACTGGGATATGGATGGATGGATGGATTAATGTTCGTGATGTGATGCTATGGGCCAAATGATAATATGCGCAAGTGGAATTAGACTCCTTACAAGTTTATCCCCAGGCCGTAAATGATCAACAGTCTGCTCCAAGTTTATCCCTATGCAAGTGCCTCCTGTTCTTCTTTTGATGTCCAATTTTGGGGATCTTATCCCCCCACCTTAATCTTTGTGAACCGTCACGTTCTCAAGCTAATTAATAAATAGACCATATTTTCCTCAAAATAAGTGGCAGTGGCAAAAAAGCCTTTTACTATAAAGTAAATGGACAACTTTGATAATGTGTGTGTATATATATAAATCAATAAATAATAAAAGCAATGTATTGATAAAATAGAAATAAGTTCTCCAAAAAAAAAACAAAAAAGTTATACAAGCATTGCTAAACTCATTAACAAAACAAGAATTTTTTTTTTGGACATATAGTCCAAAAACCTAAAGACATAATGTATGCCTGGGTATAAATGAGCTTTTATATAAAAATAGAATGTGAATTATGAGATCATAAAATATAAAGTGTAATTAAGAACACAATGTTTCTCATGGAGACTTGGTATTAACTATGACGAAACAAAATTTTCTATCATGAAGATAATCACATTTCATTTTTTAATTAGTTTGACAGTGCTAGAATAACAAAATATGCATCTCATATATGTTATTACAACGTATTTATATGGATCCATAAAAATGATATACATGACAATATATGAAGGATTTAAGTTGCCTAAAGTAAATAGTACAAATCCTTCTAACTTATACTCAATCAAGTCATGATGATTATTGTATAAATTAAAGTTATCCATCTGAATGCATATGGTATAATCACCTCAAGGAATACTTGATAAAATTATGTGAATAAGAAATCATAAGGAATACTTGTCACATGTCCATGTTTGTTCTATTAAGAAGTCAAAAACCAAATTTGCAATCGTGAAGTGTATATTAATGACCGTCTTGTTGGGTCTCTAAAGTCCATAAATTAACAAATTATTTGAAACAATTTGAGATAAAGATATTGAAACAAAATTTTGTTACTCTCAATCATTTTTATTGGAGTTTAATATTTCGTCAATATACACATGAAGGAAAATTTGAAGCTTTTTTATTTAGATAAAGTTCATCCTTTAAGTTCTCTAATGATTATAGAGTCACATGATGTGAAAATGACTCATTTCATCTTTGCAAAATATATGAAAAGTTAGGTAATCTTAAGGTCATATTTTAGTGCTATTGGTGCATTATATGTATCTTGTCAATTGCATATGCCTAGGCCCTACTTTTTTTTTTTAATCAATTTATTAGTAAAATAAATTCAGCTTCATGTAAAGACATCAAATTGTGTCAAAACATATATTACTATTTACTATACCTTCATGGAACTACTTATGAGTCTACTTAAAGGAATACAACTACTTAGATAAATAGATGTAGGATACATTTCAAACCACTTACAAGGTATGTGTTTAATTGAAATGGTAGTACATGGTTTTGCTATTTTATTGATCTATCAAACAAATAATGGTTGTGATATCCTCTAATCATTAAGAAATACTTGCAATTCATAAAGTAAGTCATGAATATATATGATTAAGATCTATGATCTAATATATTCAAGAATCATATAGACTCTCTTTTATTAAAGACAACTCAACAATATTGTTTAAAGATAGTATTAATTGATTACTCTCCAAAAATTATGATTTTTGTAAAGCCTTTCACATAATTTTATGTCATTTGAAGTAATGTCAACCCTAAATAAGCCAATTTAATACTCTGATTACCATGTTTTGGAGCATATTTTTGTTGTTTTAGTATAGAAAATGCTCCAAAAGTACTATTTTCCTAATGTAAAAGTCTGAACTTGGCAAAGATGCACAAAAAGAGGAATGACATTTCGCAACAAGGTTGCCAAATTTTTGCATGATTTTGCCAAGCACTAAATTATGCGGAGAAAGTTGTATTGAAGAAGCTAGGCGAGTAGAAAATGGAGTTTTGTATGTTTCAAATGAACTAAGAAATGTCAAAAGCAATAGAAAAAGAGTTGGTGAGCAAAAAGGGAAGAAATAAGGCTTTTGTCAATTTCAACGAAACCTATTGTTAGAATTGATAGCTGTACGAGAATATAGGGATTCTCATTCATACGCCATGCCAATGTCCAAAACCCTAATTTGTACGGAAACTGATTTCTAGTGACTTCTTCTCAAACTATTCTTCATTTTGTGTTTCATTCTCATTCTTTGTTTGAGAATCATTGGTAGACTTAATTTTTTGTCCCAACTTATTTGAGAAATAGTAGTTCATCAATCCCCTAGTGTTACATTTTCATGTGTTCATTAATCTTTGGCCTTAATATTACTCAGGAGGAAAATCAATCTTTATAGACGACCCTAAACCACTATATTACTGTACCTTGTTGGGACTTTGATCGTTGAATCCCTCGATCGTCAAATTGTAGGGGCTTTGATTATCTGGTCCCTAGCATCAACATCTGATATGAACTTGCAAAAGGGCGTTCGCGCTCTAGATGATTAAGTCAACAAAAATGCGGAGGGAGAAGGGAATAGGCAGATTAAATTGCTTACCTTTGTAAATTCTCATTCCTTCTCATGGTAGGATTTTATCTCCTCCTAGTTAGGGAGGAAATCTTTTATCGATGACTAGTTCTTCCTTATCGGAGATTGGCCCTTTCCGGGATTATCTCAGGTGAGAGATTCGGAAGCTAAAAAAATTCGCTAATAATATCGCTTTTGTGGATTTTTCGCTTCAACGTGCTTATTCGAAACATACTTCCCTTATGGGATAAAATTCCCATATGGGGTAGAATGGCCAAATTTGGCGAACTGAAAGTCAATTGGAGTCGCCTCGGCAGTAACAGAAGGGATTTGTCCTTTTCTTTCGGCCCGGTCTCTATAGATTCTCTATCTGAAGTGTTCGCAGGTCTTGGTGGCGAATGGTACTCATAATACTTGCCTCCTCGGCTAGAGTTTTTGTGCTATTTCAGTTGAGGGAAAATATTGTGGTTTCAAATATTGAATGCTGAGAGTTGAAAGGTTTGTGAAAAATGATTAGTGCATTAAATGCGCTCGGAGGCGACGCTTGCGTGTGTTTAAGGCGCATGGGAGACTCACACCTCCCAATGTGCATCCTGCGCATCTCGTTCTGACGACGCATTTAATTCATTTGTCGACCCCCTTCCCCTATAAGTAGGGATAGTGGTCTCAATAGTGGTTTCTTTTACGTTTTCTCAAAAGGTTTTTTTTATTTTTTATTCCTGTACTTCATCCTCCTCTATTACGCAAATTTCCCTTCAAGAAGGAGCCATCGAGACTCTTGGCCTTTGGCGACTTTTGATTTTGGTGGTGTTTGCTCAAACCTTTTCACGTCATTGGTTTGCTTGAGTGTCTCAGTGGTTTAGATTGTGCGTTTCTGAGTTTTAGTTTCATTCTTTATGTTTTATTCCTAAGCGGTCGTCAGATCCCAGGAGATTCTTTTCTTCGAGGGTTCTTTTCTTCTTCCTTTTTTTTTTTTTTTTTTATTTCTGCTTTATGGACCTCAAGTTGACCCCTTCTTCTACTCCCCCTTTTCTTATCTGCCTATAGAATGGCAAGAGGTCACGAAGAGGTTTCGACCAGTCAGGTTAGGAGTAGGAGGGGTACCCCGACGCCTCTGCCAGCGAGTCTAGTTGCTGCCTTGCCACACCGAGGCCCGGGGTTATACAGTCGAATTCACAGTCAAATTAGTTTGGAGGCGTCGGGCGTCTGACTACCTCAGCTTTGGGGCACACATAATGTCATCTATTTTACGAAGCGGGTTTGGCTCTTTGGGCTTTACCTCCCCGTTCCATCATTGGTGAAGCAATTCCTTTACTTTACTTGGGCACCTCCTGCACTCGTACATTCGAACGCTTTTTGGATTTTGATGGGTTGTAGTGTGCTGAATTCTCTTTACCAGCTGGATATCTCGCTGGTGGAGATATGCTTTATTTACACTTTAAAGCTTGGGATAGGGCCACTGTCGGAGTCCTTGGTACCTTGATTAAATGGCAGGCTCCACGACTGCTAAGATGGAGGCGAAAGGGTTAGATCTAGTTAAGGGCTTGTGGTATGCATCCACCCCAACTCTACAGGGCTTCCTTTGTCTGAACCGGTCCGCCTACGTTTCGGGTTTTGTCTCATTCTGTTTTTGGTACATCTTTGCTTCCTTAGGTTGTGGGTGTATTGACATACCTATCTTCTTGATGATTTGTAGATAGTTGCAGACGAGGCCCATTTGGTGGCTAGGTGAAGAAGGTAGGCTAGATGCATCATTTGGCTGCTGGAGATCCTGGGAGCGCCATCACGGCTCATACATCTGAAAGAACCTGCGAGTTTGGGCGCCAGTCCTTTCCCCCACATAGTGCTTGTTCTTCCTCATCCTTTGCCCAGCGAGGTCATTAAGGGCGATCATTTTGTTATTGCGGACCTTCTGAAGTCGTTGCCTGGAGGCTCTACCTAGGCGTGGCGGGTTCGGAGCCAGCAATGCGCCGGATTATCACCTTTGGCCTTGTAGAACCTCGGCTGCCCTGAGCGGTGATGAGAAGAAGTCCGAGTGGTATTTATGTGAGGGACTTGAGGGTTTATTGAATTTGGAATGAATCGTGGGTTGCTTGATTGGCCCAGAAGGAGAGAGGTTGAAATGTTTGGCCTCGTCATTGGATTTGCTATACGGATGTGTAAGCGAGTTGCCAACTCTCAGGAGGGGACCATACCCGGCCTTGGGGTTCCGGGTGACAAACGTTTTAGGCCATCTAGATCTAATGAGGAGGTCGAGCTAATCGGCGGTGATTATTTGTGGACTCGTAAAGCGAGTCCTTAAGGCCACATCTCTTGTCGGGAGTGTGCCCGGGATGCCTCTTGAAATGCTTGTGCGTATTTGGAGGATGAGATTCTAATAGAAGAATTTCCGCGTTGATGATCCATCTATTAAGGCTTCCTTGTCGACGACCAATGCGCCTTATCATCGGCCCAGCCCAGACGGGCTGTTCACGGTTGATGGTGAGGCCCTCTGATGAAGAATTTGGTACTTAGTTTGTATGTTAAGCCCCGATGGAAGTGGGCTAGGCCACGGAGGATCTGTGACTCTGTCAGCTGCCAGGGCGCTCATTAACTACTAGAGGCCTTTTAATTTAGAGGACCTTTCCCGGGTGCACATGCGCGATATTTACCTCACAGCTCCGCTACTAGCGGTGCTCATTGAGGAGGAATACTCTATCCCTTCCCGGAGTCGACTGGATAAGAGGTCCTACAGTATGGCCAAAAGGATGGGATGTATATCTTGCGACCACGACTTGATGAGATTTGCCCGGGTGGTACCATTTAAACTCGATGCATTTGTTTGTTTGATGTTATGATTTCCTTAATTTTCTCTCTTTGTAGAGTTGTGTGGTTCTCGGGAACATGGGGCACTAGCATAGGGAGCTTACGTTAAATTTGGGGATCGCAGGGATTCAAATCTCTATCTTCAGATAAACTCCTCCAGGAACGTGCGCCCTCGAATAGTCCTTAGGTGGGCTGGTCGGAGTCAGATATTGGGGCCCCGAGGCGGAGGGCTCACGAGAGAGAGGAGAGGTCGGTGCGAAAAAAGAGAGAGACGAGGCTAAGGAGGAAGCTTAGGGTTCTGACTAGCCGGTTTGTGCGTGAGCGACGCAAGGGGCGAGAAGCTAGAGGGTGACCTAGCTAGGGTCGAGAATGCTCTGGTTGCGGGGAAGAAGCCGGGCGGTAGTGAAGGGCTAGGCGTGGCGGGTCTGTTTGCCAGTAGAGGATGATCAAGCGCCTCTCTGTGGGGCTTGGGGATGCAGGATGAGGTGTCTTATTTCAGGTCAAAATTTGGTAAGGGACAAGGAGGCCATGGAGGGAGAGATACCGGAAGGCTGCAGGTGATTTTTGTCCATGGGTATGGGTGTTGTGTTTTCAAACCACGACATTGTGAAGGCCGTCGAGAGGTCCCGGAGGGTATGCGGCTCAATGACCCGCTACCTCTTGAGTGCTTTGAACCACAGGGTGTCCGCCATCAGATGGCACGAGGCCCTCACATTTGAAGTTCTTGAGCAAGTAGGCTAGGAAGCCGGTGGAGATTCTTCAGCGGCGAGGACCATGGAAAACTCTAGTTCCTCTCTCTCCGTTCTTACTTAATTACAACCTTTTGTAGAAGCCTTGGCGTCACCATCATTTAATACTCTTCGGGCACCATTGGTGTGATGAAATACATATTTTGTCTACTTCTACTATGTGCCCTGCCCGATGGCGCTCTTAGAATTTCTCGTTTGCTTAGGCCATTGATTCCTTTCCTTGTGCAACCCCTTTCCTCAATTTCTTGGTTAGGATGTTCGCTTTAGGACACTAATACTAAGTTGGGAGCTTTGCAAGGTTGGCCATTGTCTTTGGCGAGCGAGGCACCGTCTTCGAGGCAGGATTTGTAGTCAGAGGCGGATCATCATAAGGCTTGATCATGTACGAGGGGTGGAGGCCTCGTCCCAGTTTCTTTGGGTGCGGCGGACTTGATCTGTGGTTTGGTGTGCGGGCGCGCTGGGCGACTGTCTGCATGTGCTCAAGTTTGGGCTCAAGACATGAGTAAGCAGATGGGTTAACTTCATTTTCAACGATGTTATCATTGTAAAGTGGGTGTTAAGGAAATTAATGTATATGAAAACATGTGATGAAGTTGATGCAATAAGCGTGGTGGCAGCGGCGTCAATGTTTTTGGTGTGTTGTGAGCATTGATGCATGCTCAGTGGTTATTTATATCATAGAGTCGACTTAGTGCCACCTATTTGCAAAGTCTTTCTTGTGATTTCTCTTCCTCCTTTGTTCTTGTGAACTAGCGATGATAAAGGAATGTGGGGAGAAAATGTCGAAAGACTCTGGAGCCATCTTTCACCCCAATAATTTGTGGGTGCTATGGGTGTTGTGTGTTCAAAGCGCAATATCTGTGTGGAGGCCTTCAGAGGTTCAGTTATGCCTTTAACTCTCAGGGTTGTCTTTTCTAGAGTGCGTTATGGGCCTTCAGTCCCCCCTTGTCTGGGTATCCTTTGGAGACACAACCATCAGGGAGCATCGTAGAGAGGTGGCGGAGGAGTCTAGTAAAGGTGCCCCCCTTGGGGATTTAAATGAACATCCATAGTGTGGCTGCACTTCTTCTTCCTCATTTTTCCGTAGTGGCCTCTATATGGCCACTTTTCTTCTTCATCTTTTTCCATAGTTACCCCAATATGGCTACTCGAACATATATCATAGTGTAACTAATGACACCCTTGGCGCGTTTACAAGATGTAATTTTTTGTAACCGGCCCAATATGGCCGCTTAGACATATATCATCGTATAACTAATTATGCCATTGACATATTTATGAGATATAACTTTTTGTAATTCTTTGAGCAAAAGTCTCCTGGCTAGGACTGATACTTTAAATACACCGAGGTTAAATTATATTTAGTTAAGTGCCCTCATTAGGCTCCAGCCTCGGTGGGCGACTAAGTCTTGATGGCGTGCTGACATACCGTGAGGGACTGTCAATCTTTATGGCATGCACTAGTATGATAAGGATCGTATGGGTATTGAAAGTGCTAACGGTTCATGGAGCCTCAATATGGTCCTTTGAGGTGCCGAGTGGGCCTAAGAGCCACGGTCTGATCTTTGGAAAGTGTCGACGGGATGTCGATATCCCGGACTTTTATGAGTCTTAGGCGTTACAAGTGTCACCAGTTTGGTCTTTGGAAAGTGTCGAGTCTCAATGTCCTCACGGACACCATGAGTGTCATTAAGGTTAAGAGTCCACGAGTTTGGTCTTTTGGAAGAGAAGTGTCGTAGGATATCGGCTATATCTGGACTTTTACAGTGCCCGGTACAAACCCTGATCTGGTATTTGGAAAGTTCCATCGAGGATCAGCCATATATGGAGTTTACAAGTGCAGCCAATTTAAGAGCCCTTGATTTGGTCTTTGGAAAGTGCTAACGAGGATATCAGTCATATACGGACTTTTGCGAGTGCCGTGAGCTAAGAGCCACAATTTGAGTGTTGCAAAATGCCGGTAGGATATCAACCATATGGACTTTTGAGTGCCTTTATCATAGAATGAAACTTTACTTTGCTTCCAGATTAATGCTTTTGTTAAAATGTCTACGTATTTGTTTTTCAATGCTACAATGTATAAGTCCTTCTGTTCAAACCGATTCTCGACAAAATGATATCGAGTCTCATGTCTTTGTCCTCCCTTGATGAACTGGATTCTTAGAAATATCAATGGTGGATTTGTTGTCACAATATATTTTTGTTGGTTGCATCTATTTGTGCTTCAAATATGGTAAAATTCTTCTCATTCATATAGGTTGACAAGTTGTAGTTGTTGCTGCTATGTATTCAGCTTCTGTGCTAGACAAGGTAGTAACTTGTTTTTTTGACATCCATGAAACAACTCCTTTACCAAAGCAAAAATCAAAGCCTATAAATTATCTTCTGTCATCTATGCACCTAGCCTAATCACTGTCAGTAAAAGCTAGAAGTTCACAACTTTTATCTTTTTCATAATCCCATAATTAATTGTCCCCTGAACATATTTCAAAATCCACTTTGCTGCACCAAAATGATTTTTACTTAGGTTATGCATGCACCATGAAACAATACTTACTGCAAACATCATCCAGTGTGAGTAAAATACATTAGGCCTCCCACCATGCTTCTAAAATACTTCTCATTTATCTTTTCAGCTCCATCTTCCAAGGATAAATTTTCATTTGCATTGAGAGGGGTCTTGGAAGCCTTGCAGTGCAACATCTAAACTTCTTCAAAAGATATGCAGCATATTTCTTTTGACAAAGAGAAATTCCTCCTGCATCTTGCATCACTTCAATACCCAAATAATGCATAACCCTAAATCAGTCATCTCAATTTTTGCATCAGTGACTCCTTAAATGCTTTCATCATTTCAAATGAATTTCCTATGTATATCCATATCATCAACATAGACTAAATTAATAAAAATCATTTTTATGACTTTTGACATACAAGGTGGGCTCACAAGCACTCTTTTGAAAATCAATTTTAGCCAAGTATGCATCAAGTTTGTCATACCAAGCTCTTAGAGCTTGCTTCAGCCCATAAAGAGCCTTATGTAACTTATATACTTTGTGCTCCAACTCCTTTAACACAAAACCTTTTGGTTGCTCCACAAATACATCTTCAACAAGATCACCATTAAGAAATGCATATTTAACATCAAGCTAATAAACTTGCCAATTTTTTTAGGCTGCTAAATCTAAGATAAGCCTAACAATATATAATCTTGCAACATGAGAAAAAGTTTCTAAAAAATCAATACCTTGAGTTTGTGCATGCCCTTTAACTACCAACCATGCCTTGTTTTTATCCAAAGTACCATCTGGTTTGAATTTTGACTTGTAAACCCACTTAAGACCGATTGCTTCCTTTCCTTTGGGTAAATTCACCAATCTCCATGTTTTTCTCTTCTCGATGGTCGCAAGCTCTTCTTTCATAGCTACAACCCATTCTTCTATATTTTTTGCATCTTCAAAACAAGTAGGTTATGTGGCAAAATAAGCAAACTCACAAGAGGCATAAATTTCATCAATACTACTTAC